>JAMKQA010015530.1:0-10209 GCA_024699735.1 Posidonia australis
CCCCCCCCCCCCCCCCCCCCCCCCCCCCCCCCCCCCCCCCCCCCCCCCCCCCCCCCCCCCCCGCAATCCAGAGAGTTTCCTAGACCCCTGAGCCCTCTCTCCTCCTCCTTTGGTCTCCTTCAAGCCTCTCCGCCTCTTGGATTGCCGTTCTAGCCCCTCCTGCAGCCTGCGTGTCGATCGCCGGAGTCTCGAGCCAGAATTGCCGTCGCCGGAGAAGACGACTCCTCTAGAGGAAGAGCGCGTGCTTCCCGCTGCTCCGCACACCTCCGATGCTCCAGCAACGCTCCATCGTGTCTTGCAAAGCCTCCGAAGCCACCAGGATCACGCCATGAGCTCTGGATCGTTCCAGCAGCGTCGCTCGCCGGAGGAGGCTACAGAGACGTCAGGCAGCCTCCACTCCGCACCTATACATCATCACTCCGCTCCAGAAGATGTGAGGAGCCTCCGAGAAGTCCCTACAGCCACCAAAAGCTGTGCCTCAGCCTCTAGGGAGCCCTTCTTCCCCAGCGCCGTCGCCGGAGTCCCGCAGCGGTGGATCCCCGATCTGATCCGATGGATCTACCTCCTCCTCTCCCCTCTCGCTTCCTGTGGGGTCTAATCTAAGATCAGACCCCAGGAAGGCCCCTTTTAGCCTTTTCTGACGACTGTCGACGGTGGAGCTCTGTCGCCGATGTCGTTGTTTCTTTTTATTAAATAAAAAAACATAAAAAACATTTGTATTAATAAAATTCAAAAGTTTGAATTGTTCTTACATTTAGGTCCTTCTGACCTTACTTTTAGGTCCTTTTATTACATTAGGTCCTTCAGTCATTTTTCTTAAATCTTTCGAATAAAGTTTTAACTGAAAATATTACGTGTTTTACCCTGAACATTTTAAATAATGTTTTCTGAGTTTAAAACTTTAATAAAAGCCCTCCTGTTCTTTTAAATGCTTTTTGCTTTAGACATTTTGCATAAAGGACCTTGAGCCTTCTCAAATTCTTTCTAGAAGTTCATTTTTTCTGTAGAAATTGCATTGAAGCCCTTGTATTCTTTTAAATGTTTCTGAATGCTCATTTTTGATGGTTAATTTGCATTTAAACCTCTAAACTTTGCAGAAACTTTCCAGAATGTTCATTTCTTTGGTTTATTTGCATTTAAACCCCTGGACTTTGCAGAAACTTTCCAGAATGTTCAGTTCTTTGGTTTATTTGCATTTAAACCCCTGAACTTGTTTTTAAAACTTTTCTGAAACATGTTTTCTCAGGGTAAATTACACTTTAACCCTCTATCTTTACTAAAATTCTTCTGGATGCTTTATTCTACTGGGTAATTTGCAGTTTAGCCCCTGTACTTCATTGATTTTATTCTGACTGCCTGTTTTCAGGGGTAAAATGACTATTTTGCCCTAGATCATTTTTGAGACATTTTTCTTGCATTTTTACCCTGATTTTATGCAGAATTGGTTTAAATGCATGTTTAGGTGGTAAATTGCATCTTGACCCTAGGAAACTTCATTTTGACTAGGAATGCACATTTGGCCCCAGGTTTCTTCATAATTGCATAGAATGTGTTTTCCTATGTATTTTTGATGACTTGGGCTTTAGAACTTCAGTTTTCCTTGGAATTTGGGCTTTTTGCACAAAACCCCTAGACTTCTCACATTTGCATTCACACTTGCATTTTGCATGGCTTTTAACATCTTTTTGCACAGATTTTCTCGTCTTTTCTTCCCGACTTTGCGATGTTTTCCTAGCTTGATTCTAGCATGGTTTACTCCCCGTTTTCCAGATTTTCCCCGATTTTCCGTGATTTTCACTTGTTTTGGTTTTCCATCGCCCGAGGGCGTACAGTAAAAGGCTTGTCAAAGCCGACATGGTCCCGAAATGAGGATTATTTTCCCCTTTTGATTTTCTCAGATTTATCCTGATTTCTGCTGATTTGCGAGACGCTTTTCGAGATTTTCTCGATTTTCACGATTTTCCTCATCGCCCAAGGTTGTACAGTAAAGCGACATTCTCAATGCCTACATTTGTCCCTTGGATTAACTTTTTCCCTTTATTTCACTTCTTTACTTTGATTTGGCATGTTTTCAGTCATCTTCATGCATGAGCACATAGAATAAGAAAGCATACATTCATTAGACCATTGACAGTAGGAAACCTAGAAAGACCGAGTTTTCTCGGGCGCATGGGGGTTCCTAACCCCTTCCCCATGCGTAACTAGAATCTTTATCCTTTCTTTGGGCCACATTCATTTGTGCATTATCCATTAGGCACGGAGCACACACATACATTCTGCATCTTATTTGCTACTCAATTTTCTTGTGTTTTTTGATTTTCCTCGTCTTTCCATTAAAAGACTAGGTGGCGACTCCTTTCTTTTTCCTTTTTATTTTCCCTTGGTGTTTCCAGGTCTAGTCTCTTCCTCCGGATTCACCATCTTCGCCATGACCATATCGGGTCTCCTCATGTGTTTCCACGCACCCGGTAGGAGGAGAGTCGCACTAGGGTACCACTAGCATGGTCACAGGAACTGGCGACTCCGCTGGGGATAACCAGATTCTAACTTTCATTTTGGTTTCCCTACTTGTCTTTGGTCTGTTTACATTATGCTTGTTTGTTTGTTCATATTTGCTTGTACATATTTAACTGAACATGCCTTCTTTACTTTCTTTACACTGTTGCTATGCCACTGCACATGCACATGACTTAATTCATGCTTTGTTTGTCGATACTTGCTTTTATTCACCTACTTGAGCACCACACCAGCACATGCCATGATCATGCCTTTTGTCTGACTTGTTTGGATGCCATGCTTGTGTGTTTTTCCCTTCTTTTTGAGTTTGCCATGATTAGGAGAGTAGAGACATGTTTGCCTCCTTATCTGGTTAAAATAAAGCACACAAACTCAGACGAGCAATTAATAAGGCATAACTAGAGACAAATGCTCATAATCTCCTCTGGTTTAATAAAACGCAAGTAAAAGACACCAAAGCATATCGCATGTTTAATCATATAGGGCATGCATCTTCTCCTCTCGGTCTACCCATAGTTTGCGAAGGACGATCCTAGCAGCCCGTTCTATAGCTTTGGTGTAGGGCGTGTTGTTAGTTTGTCCCCCCTTGTCCGGGGTCGTGTCGGTGCTAGTAGAGGATACAACTCCATGCTACTGCACGAGACGAGGCCACCAATGCACCACTCGTTCATTGCCTGCGCTTTGGCCAGGATTTAGATCGAGGACCTTACTTTCTGACCAGAGTCGAAAAACCCAAGCCCATGAGTGCGTCCCATGTGGTCAGCCCCATGTGGGACATGCATGGTGAGAGAGAGCATGTTAGTAGCATTCATGTGCATGTGTGCCATTCATGCCATCCTAACAAACATTTGCATAGCTAACTTATTTTCTTGTGTTGTCTTGTCTTCACTTTTTTTTCACTCTCTCTCTCTTTTCTACTGACACTTTAGGTTCTTTTCCTTTTGCCAGGATTTGAGTTCTTTGCGAGTTCCTAGGTCTGAGCCTGGGAGTTCCTTTCCGTGACCTTGCTCTTGAGGTATTGTTCTTGACTATCTCTTCCCGAGCTATTTGTCGATTCTGACGATAGCTCCTCGTAGGCGTCGTCCTTTTATTTGCAATCGCAGCCCTGTCCTCACCCGTTCGCGGTCCATCATGGCCCAGCGAGCTTCTGAGATCTCTACATCAGCTGCTTTGGAGGGGATTCCTGTTTCTGCCCCTCCTCCCTCGTTTGCCCTGTCATCACTTGTTCCTTCATCGCTCCATGGCGGTTTCTTCCTGGCACCTGGAGCTCCTCGCCCTCCGATTTCGGGACACTGGCTGAGCTTCACTGGTCTGGAGCCCACTACGGAGGTAGTCATTGTGATAACTTCCAGGGTACTTGATTAGACAGTGCCCTGTCCTGCTGTTGACCCTCATTCACTTGATGCTCAGTTCACTACGATTGTCTCTTCGATAGGGATCCAGCCTGCATCCTCCTTGAACTTCAAACCCCCTCTGGCATCCCTACCGCTTGTTGTTTCGACCCTAGGTACTGCTATCGATGGTTCTGCCACTGTACAATCTCAACAGCTTCTAGCCCTTGCTCAGAGGTTGCAGAACATGGCTTTCTCCTTGGATCCCACTTTGACTGTGCCTGTCTGTTCTGTTCCTGAGGATCCTGTTCTGCCCGCTCAGGCTATTCATGCAGCACCAGTCACTCTACCACTACAGTTGTCGCCACAACTTCCTACTGTTTCGACGACGACAACATGCACAACATCTTCCTCCGGTAACTGGTGGTCAACCTCTTGGGCTGGAGGGAGTACATCAGCCTACGAACCCGACCATACCGATTCAGCAGTTGTTGCTCCCACACACAACTACATGCACTCCTCAGCATAACATTTCAATACCTTTGCATCAGGTTCAGGCATCAGCATACACTCCACCACTGGCACACACACACGGGTACGCTGGTCATCACACTACAGCACCAGGTGGCGAGATGATAGATCTGGAGGAGCACATGGGTGCCATAGACACAACATACGCGGGACCTGCCCTGACTGCACACTCGATGTCAGCAGCAATGCCTAATGCACTTTGCGCCAGGATGAACGACCTGGAGAAGGCTCTCTGACAAGTGTAGGGCGGGGACAGCCAGTCTTTCCCTTTCCGGGACCTCTGCTACTTTCCAGAGGCAGTACTCCCACCAAACTTCCATATCCCGAAATTTGAGAAATACAACGGGAAAGGCTGCCTAATTTCACATCTTAGGACGTACTGTGGCAATCTCGCTCAGCTCCAGGCTGACGAGTGACTTCTTATTCACCTTTTCCAGAAAAGTCTCACCAGTCCGGCTCTGAAGTGGTTCACATCACTAGATATGGCCACCATCAGAACTTGGAACGATCTGAGTCATGCTTTCCTGGAGCAGTACTCCTTTAATCTTGACATGGTCCCAAAGCGCGAGGACCTAGTCGCAACCAAGTAGAAGCCCCAAGAGCCATTCGGGGAGCATGTCGGGCACTGGTGAGCCCTCACCTCACAAGTACGCGATAGACCCTCTGACGAGGAGTCTATTGAAATCATTATTCGAGGAGCGCAGCCAACCACTGAGGCACTGTTGAGCATTCTGTTCATCTCCACTTTCACGGCCCTGATTAAAGCTGGCACCCACGTAGAAGGTTCACTCAATAGCGAAAGTTTCCCTACGCTTGCAGCATTTGCCAAGCAGACGATGGCTACCGGCAGATCCAGTAACAATAACAATGGCAAAAATTGATCTAACACTGGATTCCGCTGGAAGAAGGAGTCTGCTAGGAATGTTGTAGCTTATGTAGGAGCTCCTGCTATGCCAGCGAATGTGGTGAACCCGCTAGCTCGAAATCAGGTTATTTATTCACCTACACCTAGAACTCCACGTACTTCATAGATCATAACCACCACTGAACCGGTCTACAAGCCAGCACTGGCAAGGCAAGGGTGCTACTCAGGACCCAAGCGACCTCCTCGCTTTGAGAGGGACTACACTCCTCTGGTTGAGCCTTTGAGTGTCATTTTGCCTAAAGTAGTGTCACTATTGAGGCTTCCGGAAATCTGCCCGCCACCAAACCCACTTCCACCGTGGTACAAGGTGGATTTATTCTACAATTTCCATAGAACCGCCGGGCATTCTACGGACAACTGCTACACACTCTGGAATGCTATTCAAGACTTGATTGACCGCATGGTCATCACCATTAACACTCAGGAGGCAGAGGTTAGGCTCGCTGCACGGGCACCACACACAACTGCATCCACATCAGGCAATATAGTCAGCCAACCTCTGCCTAAGCATGCACCAGGAACTTTGGGAGTGCATTCCCTTTCTTCAGGTGAGGTCGAACCTTTTGATCCTTCTCGCCTCATCCATGATGTTTCTGAATCCCCTTCTTATCAGCTGAGTCAGTCTTTCCTTGATACTGTCAATTCTGCTGTAAGCATGATTCAGTTGACTGCTCGACCGAGGTGCGCGGTTTGCCCAACCCACCATGCAATCCGCCCCACCAGCAATCAGCCTGTTAGCCAGACCAAGGCATAACCCGACCCAACAAGTATCGGAACCCACTCTGCCAACATCAACCCATATAGAGTTAAGAGGCCATGCTCCTGTGGTCATCAACCTAACACAGGACACCCACCGAATGCCCTACAGTTACACCGCCGAAATGTGCGCAGAGGTAACGCGGTCGGGAAGGGTGTACAAGGCCCTAGCCCCAGCAAACAAGACTAGCCAGCCTGTGGCCCCATCTGCCCAAACTAGAACCCCCACTCTTGGTCCAATCCCTGAGGAGACTACCACCAGAACTGATGCACCAGTAGCCAACATAACCGCCCAGCTGAAGAAAATTAAGGCAGATATTTCCATCTAGGTCCTTATCCACACCTTGGCTGAACATAGAGAAGCATTTCTCCAAGTCTTCCAGGCTGCCCATGTTTCCTCAACAATACAACCCTCAACCTTGGAAAACATGGTGTGAATGATAGCTGTGCTTGAGGTCATTTCCTTCTCCAGTTCTGAGCTTCCTCCGGCGGGGACAAATCACAATCAGCCCCTTTTCATTGCGGTGCAATACCAAAATTTTTGCATTCCTCTCACTTTGGTCGATAATGGCGCCGATTTGAACGTCTGCCCTTTGCGAACCGCAAGTCAGGTCGGCTTTAAATCGGAGGACATTACTCCTGCAATGAAAGGAATAACGGTTTTCGACAACACGCTCCATGATGCCTTAGGGATCTTGATCATTCCTTTAATCATTGGTCCTACTTGTTTTAAGGTCGAGTTCTATGTTGTCGACCTCGAAACGTCTTTCAATCTTTTGCTTGGGCACCCTTGGCTCCACAAGCATCAGGTTATCCCCTCAACCCTTCACTGTGTGATTAAGTTCCACTGGAACAACAACATTGTTGTTGTAATGGCGGAAAACCTTGAGAAGGAGAGGGTTGAGGTAGTCTCTTCAGTATCGCTCCATACTGTCCATTTTGACTCTAAACCCTCTGATGTGCTCTACTGTGTCGACCGTTTTGAACCGGTCAATTTTATTCCGATTCTCGAGCATGTCAGTCATTTGGCCGCTTTGGCTACCCCCTTTTGATGGTCGAGAATCTATGCCAAAGATGGGGGTATAAGAAAGGGGCACCTCTCGAGCGAGATGGCCAGGGTATCACGAACCCAGTCGTCCCGAAAAGAAGACTTGAGTTTGAAGGATTGGGTTACGAGTGCAAGCCACAGGACAGATGCGCAAGGCGTCGTAAGTTCCAAAAGTTCGTCATTCCTCGAGATTTAAACAATTTTGTTAGTGCGGGATTGCTGGATCCCAATCCAAATTTCGTGCTTGTAGAATCCGAGTCCAAGGAGCCAGTCGGTGAACTAGAATGGGTGTGCATAGAGGACTACTACTCGAACTGGGAAGTCAGGGATTCAGCATCATCCGTGTCATCAGGAATAGCCATGCTGGCACTGCCGCCTCCGGAGTCGGTGGAGGATCTATCTATTAATCGGGCTACAGTAGGGGATGTCGCAAGGGCAGAATCAACAATAACAGCTTCAGAACAACAGACAGTAGTGAAGGGATTGCAGCCAGTGCAGTCAGAACCAGTACCTGGGATACCACCGAAGACTACCAGCGCTTACTATGTGGATTCCCCTTCCGGCAAAGAGGAAGGAGATGCTGTGGTAGCCCAAGTGGATAACATGCTCAGCGACTTAGAGGTTCTATTTCAAGAGCAGTTGTCAGTACTGGCTGAGGATGCGCAAAATGAAATCAGGCACAGGAAAGGGAAGGCGGTGATGGTCGAGGATACAGAGGAGTAGATAGTAATACTGGGTCAGTCTGCAATCATGTTTTTTGAGGAGAAAAAATGTTTAGACGCTAGACCAGAGGAGTTTATCTCCTATCATCTGGGAGGCGGGTCTAGGTGGTATTACTAGACTTGACCCCATTTGAGCAGTGGGGTCCAAAAAAAAAGATCTTCAGTTAGGCTCAGGTGGGAACCCGGGCAGCAGCACTCACATCAGTCAGATAGAGGACAGCTGCCCACCTATTGTACATGCTGTGCAAAGACAGCATGATAATCAAAGCTTTTGTGTACCAGGAAAAGAACAATCAGACAAAGGTTCGGAACCAGAGGTCATTAGGGGTGCCTACAAGAAGACCAGGGTTGCAGTGACCATTCTGAAGCACCACCAGGGGCAAAACGCAAAAGAATTATGTACCTTCGAGAACATGGATCCATCTTGCCAACAGGAAGTCCTTCTAGAGCTTATTGCATATGGAGAAGAGAACGATGTAGAGGTGGAAGAGGAAAGTCACGATGTACTAGAGTTCCAGCCTCACGATGATGATCCTGAAGGCCCGAACCTGCATGTGGAAGAGGAAACAGAGACTGTGAACATTGGCACTAAGGAGGATGTCAGAGAAGTACGCATAAGTGCCAGAATAACGGCACAGGCCAGAGCAGAACTTGTAGAGCTTCTTCGAGAGTATGCAGATATTTTTGCCTGGAGTTATGACGACATGGTTGGGCTAGACGTCGAGGTAGTGGTGCATACTTTACCGCTTAAGCCTGATGTCAAGCCAGTCAAGCGGAAATTACGCAAATGGCGACCACAGTGGCTCTTGAAACTGAAGGAGGAAATAATGAAACAGCACAAAGTCAATTTTCTAAAGGTTGTCCCTTATCCAGAATGGCTAGTAAATGTGGTCCCAGTACCGAAGAAAGATGGTCGGGTCTGAATGTGCATAGATTACAGAGACCTAAACAAGGCTAGCCCAAAGGATGATTTCTCGCTCCCACATATCGATGTATTGGTGAGTAACACTGCAGGACACAAAATGCTGTCATTCATGGATGGGTTTTCTGGATATAATCAAATCCGAATGGCAGAGGAGGACATGGAGAAAACATCCTTTATCACCCTATGGGGAGTGTTTTGCTACAGAGTCATGCCTTTTGGGCTCAAGAACGCTGGGGCCACATATCAGAGAGCGATGACAGCCTTATTTCATGATCTCATGCACTAGGACATCGAGGTCAATGTGGATGACATGATCGTTAAGTCAAAAGAGCCTGAAGAACACATCGCATGTTTGAGGAAGCTTTTCAACCACTTGCGAAAGTACAAGCTGCGGTTGAATCCCAATAAATGTGTATTCGGTGTGTCATCTGGTAAATTGCTGGGATACATCATCAGTCAAAGGGGAATCGAGGTAGATCCAAACAAAGCCAAAGCCATCATTGAGATGCCTCCCCCTACAACAGAGAAAGAAGTCCGAGGGTTGCTGGGGCGGTTGCAGTACATCAGCCGATTTATTGCCCAGTTAACATCGATCTGTGAGCCAATATTCAAACTCTTGAAGAAAAATGCACAGATCCGCTGGAGCGAAGACTGTCAAGAAGCATTTGATGAGATCAAGAAGCTCTTGGCAAGACCCCCAGTCCTAGTTCCTTCGACACCAGGGCGCCCTCTACTGCTCTATCTGTCATTCACACAACATTCTATGGGTGCAGTCTTGGGATAGCGTGACGAGACAGGTCACAAGGAGAGGGCCATTTATTATCTAAGCAAAAATTCAATGATTGCGAAGTTAAATACACCACAATCGAGAAAGTATGCTTATCCCTCGTCTGGGCCACACAGCATTTAAGGCACTACATGATGGCATATCCTATTTTATTATTGTGCCGACATGACCCTATGAAATACCTGTTTCAAAAGCCAGCTTTGGTAGGCAGATGCGTCAAGTAGAAGGTGCTCTTATCGCAGTTCGACATCACATTTGTCACCCAGAAGTCGATGAAGGGACAGGCCATGCGGATCACTTAGCAGATTTACCATTGCTGGAATACCAGCCCTTGCAGACTCAGTTCCCTGACGAAGACATATTGTTCGCCATGGAGGAAGAAGAGTAGGAAACTCCGCGAGCTAAAGATTAGTGGTAGCTCTATTTTGATAGCGCAGTTAATAGGAAAGGCATGGGTATCGGTGCAGTGCTGGAAACTCCACAGGGGCAGATGATCCTGCATGTTCCGAAGTTGACCTTTGTGTTGAAAAAATATATAAGTACATTTTGATGATAACAAATGAAATGTGATTAAATGTTAATAATCACTTAAGAAAATATGAAATATTCAAGTATTGAATAAGAAAATCATTTACAAAGGCATAATATTCATTTATGTATAATATTA
>JAMKQA010015547.1:0-14607 GCA_024699735.1 Posidonia australis
TTTAAACTTGCATATTAATCCAATCATATGAATATTACATATATGTGACTAATATGCCTTGATAAATGATTTTTATATTCAGTACTTGAGTATATCAGATTTTCTTAAGTGATTATTTGTCAAATAATCAATAGACATTTGTTATCATCAAAATGTACTTATGGATTTTTCCAACAGCCCGTTCTATAGCTTTGGCGTAGAGCATGTTGCTAGTTCGTCCCCCCTTGTCTAGGGTCGTGTCGGTGCTAGTAGAGGGTACAGCTCCATGCTACTGCAGGATACGAGGCTACTAACGCACCACTCGTTCACTGCCTGCGCTTTGGCCAGGATTTAGAACGGGGACCTTACTTTCTGACCTGAGTCAAAACCCAAACCCATGAGTGCGTCCCATGTGGTCAACCCCATGTGGGACATGCATGGTGGGAGAGAGCATGTTAGTAGCATTCATGTGCATGCGTGCCATTCATGCCACCCTAACAAAAAAATTGCATAACTAACTTGTTTTCTTGTGTTGTCTTGTCTTCTCTTTTCTCTCTCTCTTTTCTACTGACACTTAGGGTTTCCTTTCCTTTTAACCAGGAATTGTGTTCTTTGTGGATTCCTAGGTCTGAGCCTAGGAGTTCCTTTCCATGACCTCATTCTCGTGGCATCATTCTCGACTGTCGGTTCCCGAGTTATTCGTCGATTCCAACAATAGCTCCTCGTAGGCGTCGTCCTTTTATTTGCAATCGCAACCCCATCCTTACCCGTTCGCGGTCCCTCATGGCCCAGTGAGCTTCTAAGACTTCTGCACCTACTGCTCTAGAAAGGTTTCCTACTGCTGCCCCTCCTCATTCCCTCACCTTGACATCACTTACTGCTCCATCGCTCCATGGTGGCTTCTTCCCAGCACCTAGGGCTCCTCGTCCACCGATTTTGGGACACTGGCAGACCTTCACCGGTCTGGAGTCCGTAACGGAGGCGGTTACTGTAACAACTTCTAGGGTACCTGATCTAACAATGCCTTATCCTTCTGTTGATTCTCAATCACTGGACACTCAGTTTGCTACGATTGTCTCTTCGTTAGGGATCCAGCCTACATCCTCTTTGAACTTCCAACCCCCTTTGACATCCCAGCCGCTTGCTGTTCCGACCCTCGGTACTGCTACCGATGGTTCCGCCACGATTCAGTCTCAGCAGCTTCTGGCCCTTGTTCAGAGGCTGCAGAGCATGGCCTTCTCCTTGGATCCCACCCTGACTGCACCTGTTTGTCCTGTTCCTCAAGATCCTGTTTTGCCTGCTCAGGTTGTAGCACCAGTCACCACACTTTTGCAGCTGTCGCCATAGTTTCCTACTGTTTCGACGACGAGCATAGCCACTCCGCCAGTAGCATCTTATCCGCATCATGCACAGCATCTTCCTCCGGCATCTGGTGGTCAGCCTCTCGGGCTGGCAGGAGTTCATCGGCCTCCGAACCCGACCATACCGGTTCAGCAGCTGTTGCTCCCACACACAACTGCATGCACCACACAGCATAACATCTCTTTACCCATGCAACAGGTTCAAGCATCCGCATACACTCCACCACTAGTACACACGACGAGTATGCTGGTCATCATGCCACAGCACTAGGTGGTGAGATGATAGACCTGGAGGAGCACATGGGTGCTTTGGATACAGTGTACGCGGCACCCGCCCCGGCTGCACACTCAATATCAGTAGCAACGCCTAATGCACTTTGCGCCAGGATGAACGACCTGGAGAAAGCTCTCCGACAAGTGCAGGGCGGGGACCGCCAGTCTTTCTCATTCCGGGACCTCTGCTACTTTCCAATGGCGATTCTCCCACCAAACTTCCATATCCTGGAATTTGAGAAATACAATGGGAAAGGTTGCCCTATTTCGCTTCTGAGGGCGTACTGTGGCAATCTCGCTTAGCACCAGGCTGATGAGCGACTTCTTATTCACCTTTTCCAGAAGAGTCTCACCTGTCCAGCTCTGAAGTGGTTCACATCGCTAGATATGGCCACTGTCAAGACTTGGAACGATCTGAGTCATGCTTTTCTGGAGTAGTACTCCTTTAATCTCAACATGGTCCCAAAGCGCGAGGACCTGGTCACAACTAGGCAGAACCCCCCACGAGCCATTCTGGGAGTACGTTGGGCGCTAGAGAGCCCTCGCTTCTCATGTACGCGATAGACCCTCTGACGAGGAGTCTATCGAAATCATTATTCGAGGAGCACAACCAACCACTAGGGCCTTGCTGAGCATTTAGCCCGTCACCACTTTCTCTGCCCTGATTAAAGCTGGCACCCGTGTAGAAGGTTCACTCAATAGCGGAAGCTTCCCAGCACTTGCAGCATTTGCAAAAGACGATGGCTTCTGGTGGATCCAGTAACACTAACAATGGCCACAACGGACACAACACTGGATTTGGCTGGAAGAAGGAGTCCGCTAAGAATGTTGTGGCGTATGTGGGAGCTCCTTCTATGCCAGCGAATGTGGTGAACCCGCCAGCTCGTAATTAGGTCATTTATGCACCTACACCTAGGGCACCACGCACTTCACAGATCACAACCACCGTTGAACCGGTCTACTAGCCAGTACTGGCACAACAAGGGCGTTACATGGGGCCTAGGCGATCACCATGACCTAAGAGAGACTTCACTCCTCTGGTCGAGCTGCTGAGCTTCATATTTCCCAAGGTAGCGTCGCTACTGAGGCTTCCAGAAATCCGCCTGCCACCGAATCCACTTCCTCCGTGGTTTAAGGCGGATTTATTCTGCAATTTGCATAGAACCGTCGGGCATTCTACGGACAACTGCTATACACTCCGGAACGCTATTCAGGACTTGATTGACCGTAAGGTCATCACCCTTAACACTCAGGAGGCAGAGACTAGGCCCGCTGCACAAACACTGCACGCATCTGCATCCACATCAGGCAACATAGTCAGCCAACCCCTGCCTGAGCATGCACCAGGGACTTCGAGAGTCCATTTCCTGTCATCGGATGAGGTCGACCCTTTTAATCCTTCTCGCTTTATCCATGATGTTTCTAAGCCCATTTCTTATCAACTGAGTCAATCTTTCCTTGATACAGTTAATTCTTCTGTGAACATGATTCAGTTGACTGCTCGACCGAGGCATGTGGCTGCTAGACCCACTGTGCAATCCGCCCCACCAACAGTCTGTTTGTTAGCTAAACCTAGGCAAAACCCGGCCCACCAAATGCCAGAACCCTCTTTGCCAACACCAGTCCCTATAGAGTTAACAGCCCGTGCTCCTGTGGTTATCAACCTGACACAGGACACCCACCGCATGCCCTAGAGTTACACCGCCGAAATGTGCGCAGAGGTAACGCGGTCAGGAAGGGTATACAAGGCCCCAGCCCCACTAAATAAGACTAGTCAGCCTATGGCCTCATCTACCCAAGTTAGAGCTAGCATTCCAGGTCCAAACCCTGAAGAGACCACCACCAGAGCTAATCCTACCTCCAGAACCAATCCACTAGCAGCCGACATTACAGCCCAACTGAAGAAAATTATGGCAGATATTTCCATTTGGGACCTTATCCACACCTTGGCTGAACATAGAGAGGCATTTCTCCGAGTCTTCTAGGACTGCCCATGTTTCCTCAAAAATACAACCCTCTGCCTTGGAAAACATGGTGGGAATGATAGCTGCACCAGAGGTCATCTCCTTCTCCATCTCTGAGCTTCCTTCGGCGGGGACAAATCTTAATCAGCCCCTATTCATTGCGGTGTAGTACCAGAGTTTTCGCATTCCACTTACACTGGTTGATAATGGTGCCGGTTTGAACGTCTGCCCCATGCGAACTGCAAGTTAGGTGGGCTTCAAATCAGAGGACATTACTCTGGCTGTAAAGGGAATGACGGCCTTTGATAACATGTACCATGATGCTTTAGGGATTCTAGTTATTCCTCTTATCATTGGCCTTGCCTGTTTTGAGGTTGAGTTTTACGTCGTTGACCTCGAACCATCCTTTAATCTTCTGCTTGGGTGCCCTTGGCTCCACAAGTATCAGGTCATCCCCTCAACCCTCCATCGCATGATAAAATTCCGTTGGAACAATGACATCGTCGTTGTAATGGCAAAAAACCTCGAAAAGGAGAAGGTTGAAGCGGTTTCTTCAGTCTCTTCCCATATTGTACACTTTGATTCTAGGCCCTCTGATGTACTCTACCGTGTTGACCGTTTTGAATCAGTCAATTTCATTCCAATTCTCGAGCGTGCCAGTCATTTGGTCGCTTTTGGCAATCCTTTTTTGATGGTCGAGAATCTATGCCAAAGATGGGGGTATGAGAAAGGAGCACCTCTCGGGCTGAATGGCCAAGGAATCGTAGAACCAATAGCCACGGAGAGAAGACACGATTTTGATGGTTTGGGATACGAGCGCAAGCTGCAAGACGGATGCGTAGGGCGTCGTTAGTTCTGAAAGATCATCATTCCTCGTGATTTAAGCAATTTTGTCAGTGCGGGATTGCTGGATCCCAATCAAACGTTCATGTTTGCAGAATCAGAGCCGGTTAGTATACTAGAATGGGTGTGCATGGAGGACTATTATTCGGAAGAGGAGGTTAGGGATTCTGGATCACTTGGGTCCTCGAAGATAGCCATGTTAGCACTACCGCCTCCATAGTCAATGGGGGATCTATCGGTTAATTCAGCAGTAGCATGGGGTGCATCAGGGACAGAATCAGAAACAACTACTCCAGAGCAGCAGACAGTGGAGAGAGGACTACAGCCAATGCAGCCGGAACAAGCACCTGAAATACCATTGAAGACCACCGGCGCTTACTTTGTGGATTCCCCATCCGACGAAGAGGAGGGAGGTGCCGTGGTGGCCCAAGTGGATAACATGCTCAGCGATTTAGAGGTCTTATTTCAGGAGCAGTTATCAGTGTTGGCTGAGGATGCGCAGGATGAGATAAGGTGTAGGAAAGGGAAAGCAGCAATGACAAGGGACAAGGGAGAATCAGCAGCAACACCGGGTCAATCTACAGTCATGACCCTTGAATAAAATAAATCATCAGACGCTAGACTAAAGGAGTCCATCTCCTATCAGCCGGGAGGCAGGTCTAGGTGGTATTACCAGACTTCGCCCCACTTGAGCAGTGGGGTCCAAAGAAAAAGATCCTGAGTTAGGCTCAGGAGGGAACCCGAGCAGCAACACTCACATCAGTCAAACAGAGGACAGCTGCCCACCTGTCGTACATGCTGTGCAAAGGCAGCATGGCAATCAAAACTTATGCATATCCGAAGGAGAACAATCAGATGCAGGTTCAGAGACAGTAGAATTAGAGGTCATTAAAGGTGCTTACAGGAAGACCAGAGTTACAGTGACCATTCTGAACACCACCGGGGGCAGGATGTAGAAGAATTATGCACCTTTGAGAATACGGATCCATCATGCCAACAGGAAATCCTTCCGAAGCTTATTGCGTACGGAGAAGAGGATGATGCAGAGGCGGGAGTGGAATCTCACGATGTGTCGGAATTCTAGCCTTATGATGATGATTCCGAAGGCCCAAACCTGCATGTGGAAGAGGAAACAGAGATTGTGAACATCGGCATTGTGGAGGATGTCAAAGAGGTACGCATAAGTGCTAGACTAACCACACAAGTCAGAGCAGAACTTGTTGAACTTCTTCGAGAATATGCAGACATCTTCGCCTAGAGTTATGATGACATGGTCGGGCTGGACGTTGAGGTAGTGGTGCGTACTTTACCGCTTAAGCCTAACGTCAAGCCAGTCAAGCAGAAATTATGCAGATGGCGACCACAATGGCTCTTGAAATTGAAAGAAGAAATAATGAAACAACACAAAGTCAGTTTTCTAAAGGTCGTTTTATATCCAAAATGGTTGGAAAATGTGGACCCGGTGCCGAAGAAAGATGGTCGGGTCCGAATGTGCATAGATTACAGAGACCTAAACAATGCCAGCCCAAAGGATGACTTTCCGCTCCCACATATCGATGTGCTGGTTGATAACACTGCAGGACACAAGATGCTGTCATTCATGGATGGGTTCCATGGATACAATCAGATCTGGATGGCAGAGGAAGATATGGAGAAAACATCCTTCATCACCCATGGGGAGTATTTTGCTACAGAGTTATGCCATTTTGGCTCAACAATGCCGGGGCCACATATCAGAGGGCGATGATAGCCTTATTTCATGATCTCATGCACCAGGACATCGAGGTCTATGTGGACGACATGATTGCTAAGTCAAAGGAGCCCGAGGATCATATTGCATGTTTGAGGAAGCTTTTCAATCGCCTGTGGAAATACAAGCTGCGATTGAATCCCAATAAATGTGTATTCGGTATGTCATCGGGAAAACTGCTGGGATACATCGTCAGTCAAAGGGGAATTGAGGTAGATCCAAACAAAGCCAAAGCCATCATCGAGATGCCTCCCCTACTACAGAGAAAGAGGTTCGAGAGTTGTTGGGGCGGTTGCAGTATATTAGCCGATTTATTGCCCAGTTAACACCGATTTGTGAACCAATCTTCAAACTCCTAAGGAAAAATGCATAGATCCACTAGAGCGAGGAATGCCAATAAGCATTTGATAAGATCAAGAAACTCTTGGCAAGGCCACCAGTTTTAGTTCCTCCAACACCAGGGCACCCTTTATTGCTCTATCTGTCAATCACGCAGCATTCTATGGGAGCAGTCCTAGGACAACATGATGAGACAGGCCATAAAGAGAGGGCCATTTATTATTTGAGCAAAAAGTTCAATGATTGCGAAGTCAAATACACCGCAATCGAGAAGGCATGCTTATCCCTTGTCTGGGCCACACAACGTCTAAGGCACTACATGATGGCATATCCGATTTTATTGTTGTGCCGACATGACCCTATGAAGTACCTGTTTCAGAAGCCAGCCTTGGTAGGCAGATGCGTCAAGTGGCAGGTGCTCTTTTTACAGTTCGACATCACATTTATCACTTAGAAATCGATGAAGGGACAGGCCGTGGCTGATCACTTGGCAGATTTACCATTGCCAAAATACCAGCCCTTGCAGACTCAATTCCCCGACGAGGACATCTTGGTCACCATGGGGGAAGAAGAGCTGGAAATTCCATGAGATAGGGATCAGTGGCAACTCTATTTTGATGGTGCAGTTAACAGGAAAGGCATGGGTATCAGTGCAGTGCTAGAAACTCTGCATGGGCAGATGATCCCCCTCGCTCAAAAGCTAACCATTGTATGCACCAACAACGTGGCAGAATACGAGGCATATGTATCCTTAGTTTGCGAGCAGCATTAGAGCATGGTGCGTGAAGATTACATGTGCACGGGGATGCCATGTTGGTTATCTCTCAAATTAATGGCAATTGAAGGACCAAAGACTTGAAGTTAGTTCCATATCACAACCATCTTCTGAAGCTGATGGCCAAATTTGAAGAGATACGCTTTTCTTTCATGAACAGAGCTAAGAATGCGTATGTAGATGCACTGGCAACACTTGCATCCTGGTTGTCCATACCGGAGGATGATACGGTGAAAGTGTCAGTAACTTGCACAGATCAGCCAGCACATTGCATGAGTGTAGAAGAAGCAGATTCTCCAGCAGAGCTTCCTTGGTATCACGCCATCAAGACTTACCTGGAAACTAGAAATCATCATCCAGATGCAACAGCGACAAACAGAAAGACCATGATCTGACTGGCCTCGAAGTATGTGCTTAGTGCCGACCGCTTGTATCGGAGATCTTACAATCAAATGCTTCAACGCTGTCTTGATAAAAAAGAGGTTGATACAGTAATGCTACAAGTGCATGCTAAGACATGCGGGCCTCACATGAATGGAGTATTGCTGGCCAAGAAAATAATTTTACATGGTTATTTCTGGTCAACCATGGAGATGGACTGCTGCCAGTTTGTGCGGAGATGTCATAACTTTCATGTCCATGGCAACTTTATCCATGCACCTCCACAGCAGCTCCACAGCATGTCGTCACCCTGGCCTTTCTCTACGTGGGGAATAGATGTCATCAGAGCTATCCATCCGGCAGCCTCCAATGGACACCAATACATTTTAGTGGCTATTGATTACTTCACAAAATGGGTGGAGGCTGCCTCCTATAAGACAGTTACAACTACCGTGACGGAGAAGTTCATCCGGAACAACATTATCACCCGGTACGGGATCCCGCACTCTATCATTTCAGATAATGGGACAAATTTCACAGCCAGAAAGGTTGAGGATTTCCTGTAGGAGTTCCACATCAGACATCATAAGTCTTCCCCGTACCACCCCCAGAAGAACGGTGTAGTGGAATCTGCCAATAAGAACTTAACCAAGATTCTTAAAAGGATGGAAGAAACACATAAGGAGTAGCATGACAAGCTCCCATATGCTCTGTGGGCTTATAGAACATCAGTCCGGACCTCAACTGGAGCAACTCCATATTCTCTTGTATACGGTATGGAAGCAGTCCTACCGATAGAAGTGGAGATACCGTCGCTCAGGGTTCTGAAAGAAGCAGAGCTGGAAGAGGCAACATGGATCGAGGACCATTTCACCCAATTGAGCTTGATAGATGAGCATCGACTGCAAGCCATGCATCACGCACAGTGCTATTAGAAACGCATGGCCAAATCTTATCAGAAGAAGGTCCGGCCAAGAAGCTTTTTGCAGGGAGACCTAGTCTTGAGAGCGATACACCTCCCAGATGGTCGTGGCAAATTCAGACCCAATTGGTGGGGACCTTTTGTGGTCAAGCAAGTCTACTCCGGGGGAGCTGTCATCTTCGAGGACATGGACTACGTTGAACAGTCAGAGCCAGTTAACTCTTGTGACACCAACACCCCATGCATGCATCCATGCTCTTCCAACATTCATGTAGCTCTGCATCACAACACACTAATCCTCATGCAGAATATGCATATGCAGGGCATAGTTCTCTTGCATTAACTCATGTATGGATCTTAGCCCGATGATGATAAATGGAATAAGCTAGCCAATGTTGGGAATGCGTAGCACCTCCTCAAGTAGATACTATTCAGGAACCTATAAAGTGAGGGAGCCACCTTTCATTGTGAATTGGGCGAAGTATCGAAACTTCTCATGAACCCTACACCTCCTAGAGGGAGATAAAATGTTAGGGGTGAGAATGAGAGTGTGAGAAATTATAATAAAAATATAGTATCTATGAAAGGGCATAAAAGAATAACAAGACAGAAGTCACAGATAGAAGTTTGCCCTAAAGAGAGAGACGTGTCGGGTAACCCTGTCCCTCAAGTTTATCTTGGAGAGGAGTTGGAGCCAATACCTGGGAGAAACGTCCAAAAGGGCCTAGCCACCACCTTAAGCATGCAGCAGCTCCCCACCATAGACCAGGTACCTATTACCTCCAAGCTAGGGATAGGGTGAGCCCACATGCCTATGAGGGAGAAAATAAAGAGTTAATAAAAAATAAAAAGTAGGGGTATGGTCCAATGGGGTTTGGAATGGAGCCCAAAACACAGTCACCCATTTCTAGAGAGCTACCTAAAAGAACTAGAGGCTTGGATAGAGTCTCGTGAGGTCTGGTGTTGCCATTCCTTTATACATGGCGTTAGGCATCCCAATGCTGAGGGCATAAAAAAGATCCAATAAATCATCTAACATGCATACATTTCTTCCTGCAAACAAATATTCTAATAAATGTCGCAGAGTGCCACTTGGTTCTCTTGTCTTGAATATGACAGCGTCTTGCAATACAAGAGAACCAGGAGGACATCGCCTAAACCAGGGGCATGTAAGCTGCTTTGGTTGGTTTGGGATCATTTGTGTCAACCAGGGGCATGTCAGCTGTCCTATGGTTAGTCACACTGAGCCAATACTTGACCAGGGGCATGTAAGCTGCTCTGATTGGTTAAGAGTCATTTCTGTCAACCAGGGGCATGTCAGCTGTCCTATGGTTGCACACTTTGAGCCAATTGCTCGACTACGGGCATGTCAGCTACTCTATAGGTCGAGGAAACTTGGCCAATCTACAATGCTGCCCCAAGTTGGATGCTTTTTACCAAAGCCTCAGGCTCCAAGAGACCCAGAGATGAAGAGGACTCTTAATGTTTGCATCATGTCACTGTTTCTTACAAATTGCAGTACATGTAAACACTCAATTGACTGTGATAATATATACAACAGAACATCTCTAGCCAGTCTGTTTGATTAATCACGGTTGATGCGGAGCGAAGATTGCCACCCTGACAACACGTGCAAGACTAGTGCCATACTCTGCTCTCCTCTGCTTGTCGACTTGGCACTAGGTCAACCCAGATAATAGTCGAGTATCTCGTTTTTGCCGTGTTCTAGACGGATGGAATTTTTTACAACTTCCATGCCAAATTAAGGCACCTTCTCTCTCGCTTGTGAGATCCAATCCGGATGGATGGGATCAGGTCCAATCTGGACGGATGGGATTAAGGCACTCTCTCCCGCCTGTGAGATCCAATCCGAACAGATGGGATCGTGTCCTATCCAGACGGATGTGATTAAGGCACTCTCTCTCGCCTGTGAGATCCAATCCGGACGGATGGGATCGGGTCCTATCCGGATGGATGGGATTAGGGCATTCTCTCTCGCCTGTGAGATCCAATCCGGACGGATGGGATCGGGTCCTATCCGGACGGATGGGATTAAGCCATTCTCTCTCTCCTGTGAGATCCAATCCAGACGGATGGGATCGGGTCCTATCCGGACGGATGGGATTAGGGCATTCTCTCTCGACTGTGAGATCCAATCTGGACGGATGGGATCGGGTCCTATCCAGACGGATGGGATTAGGGCATTCTCTCTCGCCTGTGAAATCCAATCCGAACGGATGGGATCGGGTCCTATCCGGACGGATGGGATTAAGGCATTCTCTCTCGCCTGTGAGATCCTATCCGGTCGGATGGGATTGAGTCCCATCCGGACGAATGGGATTGAGTCCCATCCGGACGAATGGGATTGAGTCCCATCCGGACGAATGGGATCAAGGTGCCCTTTCTCACCCTTGGGTCCTATCCAGACGAATGGGATCCAGGCCTCCCCTTTTCTCCTGTTTGGACTATTGCATGTAGTCCGGATGTTCCCATCCCTGGTGTTGTCCATCTCGGCAAACTTTGGTGCCCCTCTTGTTTTGGTTCGGGCTCCGCTCCGTGTTGTTTCTTTCCTCCTGTGGGCTGGTATCTCGAACTACCCAAGCAATCTCTGTGGTGCCTGGCGGATTCCCCACTCCCTTTGTTTCCTTTCGTTGTTCTGGGTTGGTAGCCCGAACTACCCGGATGACTTTTGTAATCAGTCACATCCCGGTCGGCAAGCACCGTGAGTCTTGTCTGGCTCTTTTTTGCGACAAGTGTGACAACCAGTCATGTCTTTTAGTAGCTGATTGGTCGTCAGCTTGTCATTTCTTAATTTTTTGTGCTTGGCCTTGGATGTGGCGGCAGGATCTCTGGAAGCAGACCCCTGGTATGTTCCTGACTAGTGGCTGATTGCCTGTGGATAACTCTCGTTTGTGGATTCACGTGGGGTGTCTTTGTGAACCCTGAGCATCAGTCTCTGTTCTACTCGACCTCCAACCTCGCTCAGGGAGGGGCATCTGTAGACACCCCAATTTTTTCATTTTACAGGATGGAGATGTGGTGGTTGAGCTCTAACCCTATCAAGGCCCATTTAATTCATGGAGACCCAATTGGGCCCATGACACATAGGCTTGTTAAGCCCTAATTGAGCTCACTTGGGCCCATCAAACTTAATTAGGCCCATCTAACCCTTTTAAAACTCTTTCAACTTGTTTTGGGCCCATTTAAACCCATTTGGGCCCATGGGGGACCACAAGGCCCACATAGGCCCATTAAGCCTAATTAGGCCCATGGTGGCCCGCAATGGCTCAACCCACATCTTCTCATATTTGAACTTCTTCCAAAATAAGACTCATTTATCCCACTTCATCTAGTTTTAAACCCATTATCACATTTATTTCTTTTTCCTTCATTAACCTAAGTTTCTACCCAAATATGCAAAATTCACTTCAACTCATCTCCCTTCTTCCTCACTGAGACCTTTCTTCCTCCTTAACACCTCACGAACTCAACCAACCACTGAGCTCACTTCAATCCTTGAGCTCGTTCAACCAGCTTGAACCCCATTGATCTAGGGAGCCACCCAAACAATGCCAGCCACTGGATCAATCGTCGGCAGGGGTCTGGATCGCCGTCGATTGCTGTCGGCGACCAAGGGAGCAAAGAGGGGCAGTCGTTGGAGCTTGTTCGGCTGTTACAGGACTAGTTAGTGGATTTTAGTTAGTCTGTTAGGTGGTTAGAGCTGGGAGTCGGTTGTTACAAAGATGGGTCGCCGTTCTCCGTTCGTCTATAAAAGGGGAGGAAGGGCCAGCGATTCAGAGACTTTTTCCCACCGCAAGAGAGAAGAGAGCTAGCGATTCCAACGACGAGAGGGAGAGAATTCTGAGCGGAGAGCATGAAGCAGAGGAGCAGAGAGCCAAAGTCGTTTGCAGAGCTCCGACGACACGTCTCCAACCCGGTACACATCCCCGATCACTCTAATTGTCTGAATTATAGATTTCTAGGCCATCCCTCTCGTCCCGGAGTGTTTCCAAGGGATCCAGAGTGATCCCTTGGCTAACGAAGCTCCTCCGTGCCCCGTCGTCGCCGTTTTCCGGCGACAGAGGGGGGGGGGCAATCTAGGAGGCTTCCTGGATCCCTGCCTTTCCATCGCTCCAAGTAGCCGCCACGCCGTCCGCCGGAAGAACGCATCGATCCACCGTCGCCGGAGAAGACGATGAGACCCAGTAGAGTGGCACGAGCCTCCAGCCCCCCACGCTGCTCCATGCCTCCAGGATCGCTCCACTGCTCCCCACGAGCACTCTAGAACCTCCAGCAGCCCCTCCTCGATCCTCGATTGATGCAGCAACGCCCCTCGCCGGAGATGGATCGCTGATGGCTGGTGATGCTTCCTCACCGCTCCGTCAGCCTCCCTTCCAATCTTGAAGACATGAGGAGCCTCCGAGAAGTCCCCGCAACCACTGAAAGTCGTGCCATAGCCTTCGGAGGAGATCTTCTTCCCCGATGTCATCGTCGGAGCACCATGACGACGAGGTAGGTTGGAGGCCTTTCCCACCACTGGATTGTCCATCCACTCCGTTGGATGTCTTCCTCTCCTCTCCTTCTTGCCTCTCGTGAAGTCTGATCTAAGATCGGACCACGGGAAGGCCTTGTTTACCCTCCTCCAGCAGTCGACGGCAGCGAGCTCCGTCGCCGGCGACCGTCGTCCCTTTTTCAGTTTTAAAAACATTTAAAACTTTTATTTTAAATAAAATCTGGAGTTTATGTTTTTCTTGCAAATAGGTCATGCAATCATTTTTCTAAAATGTTTCGAATAAAGTTTTAACTGAAAATATTACATTTCTTACCCTGAACATTTAAAGTAATGTTTTCTGAGTTTAAAACTTTAATAAAAGCCCCCAACGTCTTTGAAACATATTTTCTTGCAGACAATTTGCATAAAAGACCCTGATCTTTCTCAAAATGTTTCTGACAGTTCTTTTTTACAGTACAAATTGCATTTAAGCCCTTGCATGTTTTAAAAACTCTCTAGATAGTTGTTTTTGTTGGTTGAATTGCATGTTGGCCCTCATACTTCTTTGAAACCTTTCTAGAAGCATGTTTTCATTGGACAAATTGCATTTAGGCCCCTGTGTTTTACAGGAAACTTCCAGAAGGCTTATTCTGTTGTGAAAATTGCACAAAACTCCCTGACTTTGATTTAAAACATTCCAGAAGCTTGTTTTCATGGTTTAATTGCACTTTAACCCTCTACTTTACTGAATTTCTTCTGGATGCTCTGTTTGCTGGGTTATTTGCAGTTTAGCCCCTGTACTTCATTGATATTGTTCTGATTGCCTGTTTTCAAGGTTAAAATGACCATTTTGCCCCTGAAATTTCCTGGATCATTTCTGAGATATTTTATTGCATTTTTACCCTAATTTTATGCTGAATTGATGTGCATGCATGCATTAGTGGGTAAATTGCATTTTAGCCCCTAGAGAACTTCATTTTGCACTAGAGAGCACGTTTGACCCTAGATTTCGTCATACATGCATGGAATTAGTTTTCCTATGTATTTTCGTGAATGTCAGCTTTCCTTGGATTTGGGTTTTTTTGCACAAAACCCCCTAGACTTCTTTAGATTTGCACTCACACTTACATTTTGCATACATTTCCCGTCTTTTATTCTTTACTTGGTGCACGCTTTCTAGCTATGTACCGAGCTTAGTCTTCTCCTCGTTTTCCGGGTTTCCCTCGGTTTTCTGTTGTTTTCGCTTGTTTTGTTTTCCATCGCCCGAGGGCGTACAACAAAAGGCTTACAAAGCCGACATGGTCCCGAAACAAGGATTATTTTCCCCTTTTTGATTTTCTTGGATTTATCCCAATTTCTGTTGTTTTACGAGACGCTTTCCGGGGATTTCACGATTTTCCTCATCGCCCAAGGGCGTACAGTAAAGTGGCATTAACAATGCCTACATTTGACCCTCGGATTAACTTTTTCCTTTGATTTCACTTCTCCTTGATTTGGCATGTTTTCGGTCATTTTCATGCATGAGCAT
>JAMKQA010015548.1:0-10694 GCA_024699735.1 Posidonia australis
AAACCAGGACTTGCCGACGAGGTAGTGAGATCTCAAGAAAGGTCGGGGACGTGTCCTTGGTAAATGTGGTTGCCGAGTTTTCGGTCCGGGGTAGGAGCCTCGAGACTGTGGTGGTACTGTAGGACCCGGGGTATGAGAGACCCGGACTACCCTCAGTGCCGGTGCTGTACGGGGCTGGGGTTAGAGTCCCCAGTTGCTTGGGCACCAGGGCGTCCCTAGGACGTACTCCGTGCTTGTACCCGTGAGGGTACATTTTGAGGCTGCGGCCGGGGCGATTGAACTCCAGTACAGGGTGGTTCACCGCGACACTGCAGTGTGAGTGTGGTAACATGGAATCCTCACCAGCTGCTTGAGGCCAGGTCGATGGCCTGTGGCCTGGGTGATGCGACCAGTTTTGGAATGGAAAAGTGTGGATTTGTGTGTGTGTGGACTAGTTCCTAGCCTGGATTATGGCAAATTGTGCTAATGGTTTTTAAATGATGTTTTGGGCTAGGAAATTAGATGAAATGAGTTGTTTCTCCAGTGTTGAGAATAAAGGTTTATGAATGAGCACAAGGTTTTGAAAGGAAAAGAAAAGAAAGTTTGAAATTCCATTGTTTTCCATGTTTTCTAGTTAAACATGTGGTTTTGGAAATGATAGTTGTTTGGCAATGGTTTTCAGTGGATTTTAGCGTTGTTTTCGGGGCACATACTGGGTGACATTCCTGTCACTCACGCGTGTTTTTTCCTTGTCCCCTTGTTTCAGGTGCTATGGTGTAGGAGCAGTCTAGTCTGGTGCATGTTTTCGAGCCACGTTTGCCGCACACAGGTCTAGGTGATTAGCATTTAATTATTTTATTTCTGCTAATTTAACTCTTTTAGTTGTACTTGGGTAGTTCTTGTACTGTTGTATAGCACTGGGGTGTTACAATACCAGATCTTGAGGTTCGGAGTGTTCTGTCATTCTGCCATGATCATGCTTGTGGAGGTCATTTTGGGTCCAAGAAGACAGCTACCAAAGTGCTTCAATGTTGTTTTTACTGGCCCACTTTGTTTAAGAATGCATATGAATATTGTAAGAGTTGTAAAAGGTGTCAACAACTTGGTAAGATCATTAGAAGAAATATGATACCATTATAATCCATTTTGGAAGTGGAGATCTTTGATGTGTGGGGAATTGATTTTATGGGCCCATTTCCCAATTCTCATGGCTATTTGTATATTTTAGTGGTGGTTGATTATGTATCCAAGTGGATAAAGGCTATACCAAGTAAATCAATGACAACAAGGTGGTTATTGAATTTTTAAAATCACACATCTTTTCTAGGTTTGGTATGCCACGAGCTATCATTAGTTATAGGGGCACACATTTTTGCAACCGATCATTTGAGGCTTTGATGAGTAAATATTCTATAACCCACAAGCTTGCCACTCCATATCATCCTCAAACAAGTGGCCAAGTGGAGGCATCAAATAGGTAGATCAAGCAAATTTTGGAGAAAATCATTAAACCAAATAGAAATGTTTGGTTTGAGAGACTAAATGATGCATTATGGGCCCATCGAACCACATTTAAGACCAACTTAGGAATGTCTCCATATCGGCTTGTATTTGGAAAAGCGTGCCACTTGTCAGTAGAATTAGAACATCGAGCATTATGAGCCATCAAACAATTGAATCTAGATTTAACCAATGCTGGAGTCAAGAGTAAATGGCAATTGAATGAGTTAGAAGAATTGAGAAATGAAGCATATGACAGTGCTAAGATTTACAAGGAGAAAACCAAGATTTTTCATGATAAAAGAATTCTAAGGAAATCATTTCTACCAGGTCAAAAGGTTCTCCTTTACAATTCTAGGCTTCACCTATTTCCAAGGAAATTAAGGTCTAGATGGACAGGACCTTATGTGGTGAAAGTGGTCTACCCCCATGAAGCTGTGAAAGTTGAGAATCCAAAGAACGGTAAAATTTTTAAAGTCAACGGTCAATGGTTAAAACCGTTCTTGGAATTACCCACTAAAAAGGAAGGTGAAGGCATGATTCTTCATGACCCTCAATATCTTGGGTAAGTTGGAAAACATTTGTGTAAATATGTACATAATTGAGTCCTATATGTCATTGTATATAGTTTTGGTTTATTTCAACCTCTTGAGTCAAAAAGAAAAGAGAAAAAAAGGAGAGAGAGGAAAAAAAAGTGAAAGTGTCAATATGAATAAGTGTAGGGTGATAATGCAATTTTTCAACTCACTAAATAAAAAAAACCCATCAACCCCCTTTCTAGCCCTAGAATCCCATTTTTTTCTTTTCTTCTCCGAGTCACCCACACCCTCTCGCGATAGACCCTCACCGTCAAATGGGAGACCCCGCTCAACGGGCGCCGGCCAGGCACCAGAAGGCTCATCGGACGCCTCCCAGGCGCCCGATCTTCCCTGCCTTCGAGAAATCTTGTGGTGATATTCCACACCTCGAGTTCTCCGATCAGCCAGAATCGTCGACCAACTACACTGTGCCTGGCAACGCCTCGCAAGCGACAGAATCCTCACCGGACACCCCACAGGCGCCCGATCTGCAGAAAACTCTCCGACGGTGGTCGTTCTTTCCCCCCATTTTGGGGGCAGTAAGCCCATTTGCCCAGAATCTTGTTCATAGAGATTTTTCTTTTAAAAAAAAGGATGATAATGATAGGAGGGGAGTGTTTCCTGAGAAAAAATTTGAACAAATATTTGGCATGTTAGGGAGTTTCTTTAGGGAACAAATTCTAATTAGGGATTACCATTATTTATTGCAAGCCACAGATAAACATTTTTGGATACCCCATCTAGTACAAGAATTTTATAATTGTTTTGACTTAAGCAATGTTGATTCAGATAGAGGGGTTATTTATTTGGTATGGCGTGGACTTAATGTGGCTGTTACCTTAGATTTGATCTCCGAAGTCACAGGAATCCCCTTATCCCCTGTAAATTTGCCTCCCGATGATTTAGGACACTATTTGCCACACATGGATCCTAACTATACTCTAGCATCAGATGGGAGAATTAAAGGGTCCACCATGTATGAGAATGTATACACAGCTTGTAGGTGGGTTCAGAACAACATTATAGGGGGTTCTCACATCTCATCATTTTACATCCCTACACTCCACATTGTTTATATGATGATGACTAGGGATTCTAGGATTTGCATCTGTTGTAAACTTTTCGACTCAATCACCCAGGTTAAGAGAATTAGAAGAAAGTCAACTCTACCTTTACCAATTCTGATCACGGGTATAGTTAGGACTTTCTTGTCACCTGGGCAGTTTGCATTTGAATCCCAAGAACGGCGACAGATGGCAGTAGTAGAAACAGTGTCAAACTCCTATAGATTGATTGTTCGTACACCTTGGGGACCTCATATGCTTCAGGAGCATCTTATTAGAGCTGAGTCATCCCCTAGTGAGACTAAGGAGGAAGACACTTTTTAGACAGATGTCCCTCCATATAACTTTCAAACTGATTTCAATCAATATGTTTGGGAGGGAATGCAGAGGATACGTAGGGACCAAACACGGATACTTGGGGAACAGAGACAAACTAGAGCAGACATAGAAGAGATGAGGAGGTCCAGTTCTCGTAGACCACCGGGGAGAAGAAGGATGTGAACTGTTTAAGGTTTTAGGATGTATATATTGTGCGTAACATTTTTGTTTTTTTCAGCAACAGAAGAACTCCATCCCGAATCAGATACCATTGTTCTAATTTTAATTGTATTTCATTGATCATATCATTTATTATATACATTGAGGACAGTGCATGGTTTAGGTGTGGGGGAAGTCTTCTCTATGTCTTTTTCATAATTTTTTTAGTTAATAGGTGACTTTAAAAAAACAAAAACAAAAAAAAAATCAAAAAATGAAAAAAAAAGAGACTCTTTGTGTCTTTTTTGTTTGTTTCAAAAAAAAAAGAAGAAAATAATATTAAGAGCTATCCACATTAGTCTTATCAATTAGGAGTGAAGGAGTAGCCTAGTGTTGAAATTCAAAGGTAAGAGTGAGTAATTGAGGACCCTATGATTCAAAGAGTAGAGACAACATCTGAAATATAGCATCATCTAAAATATCTATAACTCGAGCCCTTAGCTATGGGGAATAAAGGAAGGCATGAACACCTTAGTAATACAAAAAAGAAGAAGCAAGAATAATAACATCCAATATTCACTGAGTAACTGGGTATCGTGCCTTAGTAAGCATTGGTATTCACGTAAAAAGGTGATGGAGGATCAAAAAAAAAAAGGAAAAGAAAAAAAAAGGTCTTTATTTTTGAGGCCTTAGCTACTTGAGTGATTAAGTCTTTAGGAGTGTCTTCACACCTGGTGACCTAAAACCGTCTAGTTTGGGATCCACTGACTTAAAGCTCGCTAAATGGGTAGCTAAGAATAAAGTCTAAGAAAGCAAGACACAAGGAAATGAAATAAAATTGCTAAGGTGAGAAGATTGGATTTGAAAAGGCATGCTAAGGTCTACTTCACAAACACAAGGTACATATGAGCAAAGTTTTAAGAAGATGATATGAAAAATAGGATAGAGTCTATGATGACAAGATAAGGGTTCTTAGCAAAAGTTAAATCAGAGAATTAAAACACTAAGAAGCTTCAGATCTTTTTAGTTGATGAGGTTAATGTGGATATTGTAGAAGTTTTCATTTTCTTTATTTTTCACTTTTCTTTTTTTCTCCACCTCTTTTCTTCTAGGATTTTGTGGATAGATCCACTGTAAACCTTCATGAGACACCACTCGTCCACTAGGGCAACTTAGGAGTTTAAAGGCTTATTGCACATGCTAAGTGCAACCGTGATTCTTACGAAAGTGAGGTAGGATTTTCTTTTCTTCTTTTTAGAGTTAGTTTTACTCAAGGACTAGCAAAAGATAGGTATGGAGGTATTTGATTAGTTCATACTGCATACATATTTTATTCTCATATTTATCTATTTTTTACATAAATAATGCTACTCGAGGTATTTTATTAAAATTGTGCAGGAACCTAGGAAAAACAGGGGAAAAAGAATAATTGTGCCAGAAAAAGAGAATAGACAAGCATGGAAAATTCTAGAGCCTCGTCAAGAGATTAATACAAGATTTTTCACATATTGAAATATTTAGATAAGCATGAGTCAACACAGCAAATAAATTCAACGGTGATCTGGGTGATATGGGCGCCTAACAGGCGTTCAGATGACAATCCGGCACCTCCGAGGCACCCAGTCAGAAGCAAGATGACCCGGTCTTAGATGCAGTTGACTTGTACTTGGAAATATCTTGTATTTAAATTTGGAAATGTAATTGTGACGTTGGATTTATCTCTAACGTAAGCAAGTCCTTGTATGTCTATAAAAAGGACCCTTGGTGTAGATCTAGGGGATCCCCATCTAGGTTTTAGACTCTCCTTATCTTCTTGTATTTTGGAAGACTCTGAAGAGCAGTTGTAATTCTAGGTTCTTTTTAATAAAAAGAAACTTCTTCTTACATTTTGTCTTCCATTTCTCCTTCCCCTTCTCTTTTATTTATACATTTAGTGTAATCATGGTAGGCTAATTTTCTAGATCTAGGATTGAGATGAAGTTAATGTGATATTAGATGTTATGATTAAGTTGCTCTATTTTTTCTCTTTATGCTTATTACTATGATCATGTGAACTAGATGTATATTGCATAATTTCCTCATAAAATCGATAAACTTTGATAGATTAAGATTGAGATTCTCTTTTTAGTCTATGCTTGGGGAAGATTAGTATGAGGATTATGTGTATAATCGTAGTTTCTTCATAGGTCATTGGATTTGATTTGGTTTGTGTGTTTTTATTCGTCGACTTGATAGTCTATGGTGCATTGTATATAGACTATGCTTGTTAAGATAAGAATCATTGAATTAAATTATTTAAATCAATTAAAGAAACATAGAGTGGATTTAATCATGCATTTATATTTACATGAATGGATTCGAAAATTCTAGCTCTTCATTTATTCTGAATTTCTCTTAAGTGTTTGATCAATATTTCTTAATTTTTATCTCAATAATTGAGAATAAATCTTTGATTCTAAAGCACTTTTCTCTATGAGATTCGACCTGTATTTGCCACATACTGCATAATACACCGTGCACTTGCGATTATTAAAATAAGACACATCATTCATAAAGTAGATACAACTCTTTAGCAATCATGTAACGCCTTGGATCCAGGCACGTTACCTAAATCATAGTATTATAAGCAATTACACTAATCACAACAATAATTAAATAACTGTGACTAAGGCTCACCTCCAGGAAACAATGTGCGGTTAGTAGCTCCTACTCAGGTATCAGAATTAGACTACACTCCAACCTGCACCTGAAAACCAAACAAAGCATGCATGAGTGACATCTAAGTCATCCAGTACGCGTCTCAAACACACACAACAAAACTCGGCAAAAACCACAAAATACAGCTTTCGATTTATAAAACATGATTTTCTTTTGAAAATCCATTTCAAACATCGTTTTTCTTTTCCTTTTCCTTTAAACCCTTGGAAATCTGTTTTCAAGACATGCCTTTTTCTAAACTCAAATTCATTTTTTCAATGGTTGGGATTTCTTTCCAAAACCATACTCTTTCCCAAAACTCACATTTATTTCTTTTTATGCATTTTTGAAGTCATTCTCATATTTTGAGAAATCCATATTCATGACCAGGTCTAGCCTAAAACACAATGCCTCACAGGGCTCAAAACCAAAACCACAAATATGGGCTGATAATTCGTTAAAACAAAATTCTTATTTATTTTTAGGATTTCAAGATCAAACACAAGTTCAATCCTAACCAAACCACATCTTTTCATTTTCACAAATCCACACACTTTTCTCATTAATTCCCACTTTTCTTATTGATGTTACATTGATCAGGGGTAACCAGGCACACAAGTAGTAGGTGAGGACATTATTTCCCTACCTCCCTGCACTGTTGTGGTGAATTTCCCAGTGCAGGAGGACATTGTCTCGACCAACTGGCTTCAATTTCTTTTCAGATGCATACAGATATGTCTTTTTCTGATGACCCATCGATGACCTGAACACCTGGTTCATATATCAGGCTCAGCCTACACCGTCTCAAGCTTGGTGACCATGGTCGTATCTGAAAATTGATATCTTATCAATTTGTCGACACCAACCCCTCATGGTCCCACTCTGGCAACCACGGTCGTGTTTGACAATTGATTTCTTGGAGTATCATTTTCCTACCATATTGCTACCATTAACCCCCGTGATTCCACAATACATTATTATTATTTCATGTTTTAAACTCTTAGGTTTTCCTTTCAAAATCATTTTTATCTTATCCTTTTGTTGTAGGAATCTTTTCCGTGCAACACATGATCCTCTACTAGTGTCTCAAGTCTAAATTATTCCAAAACCATGCATGTAAAACCACAAATTGGGTCTCCTGTCCAAAAACCACACATTTAATCACTTTTATTTATTTTTAGGACTTCAAACCCAAAACAATTTCCAAATTCACTTATTCAGATTCCATATTCCTCATTGACATATACATGGGGAAAACATCATTCACGTATCCTCATTACCCATTTAAAACCATTTATTGTCATTTTTCATACTCATTTATTCATATGGGCTAGGGGATAAAATCGGTAGACTGAAATGTTATTCTGTATACCAAAAATCTCTGATTCGATACATCTAATCGTTTCAGTATACCAAAACTCCTTATTTCAGTCGACCGAGTGTTTTCGATCGACCAGAACCAGGGACCTGGTGGCATACTGACGGGAAATCGGTATGCCAGACTTAGTTCGGCATGCCAAAATACTCGTGTCCAGGATACTTCTCCTGTTTCAATCCAAACAATCGCCAGAAATGGGGACCTCTGGCGGACTCCTCAAACATATATCATAAAACACAAATAAAACAAGGAGTGTAGACCCTTGAGTCTACTTCAAAACACCTCAAACCATTCATCAATTTATTAAGCATGCTATTCACAATAAATTCACAAAAGCATGAAGCTCATTTTGAATTACTGTAGCATGCAAAACCAAAACTTGTATAAATTCACAAAATTCATCCTAACCGCATGATTTCTACGTAAACATATCATACATTCCATTCCACACATTTTTATCATTTTTCCATGATTTATCATGTTTTATTCATCATTTTCATGCATTTTTCCCCATTAAGCTAACAATGCATAACATAAGAGAAGAAGGGGTCGCATACCTTAGGTGGTACTCCGACGACCTCCCCTGCACTCCGACAACCCTCCTCACGTCCCAGCGACGATCCACGCGGACGAAGCTCTCCTCTATTGGTTTGTGCACCACTCCTTCTTTCCCACTTTCTCTTTCGACTGGCCTCCCTTCCACCTAGACATGGAAATCGGGGCGGGCCAGCCCTGTGCTGCCCGGCCTAGCCTGGGTCTTGTCCAGCATGGGCCCGAAAAAAATAAACGTGGGCTGGGCCGGGCCAGGCCCGTCGTGGGTCGTGGGCTGTGCCGGGCCTAACAGGCAGGCCCGCCAAGGCCCGTTAAGTAGGCCCATTTTGGCTCGCAAAAACACCTTGGACCGGGCTGGGCCGGCCAGAGAACAGTAAAAATTTAAAAAAAAAAAAAAATAGGGCTCCATCCTGGACTCCATCTCCATCACCAGCACCGGCACCATCTCCTCCTTCCCCTTCCCCATGACGCCACTGTCGGGACCAAGCCCACGTCGAAGCTCGCAACCATGTATTGGGTCCTCCCGGCGTCGATCTCCCCGGCGGGTATGAACATGAAGCCAACCTGTGCCCCGCCATAGACTAGCTAGAGGCTACTGTCGTAGTGCGACAGCGTCGCCCGGTTCGGGTTCCGCATTGCTGCGTACTAGGAGAAGGTGAAGCTCGCGGTGCTGTTCGCGGAGGAGTACTGCGGAAGGTGGACGGCACTCACTAGGACGGCGGGGTCGTTGGGGCAGAAGACGGTGAAGAAGACGACGACTAGAGCGGTTGCGGTGACTAGAAGGAAGGCCGTGGCGACCAGGCAGGAGGTGAGGAGGCTTGTCCGCCGGCGGTGGTGACGTGGGTAGTGGTCGGCGGGGGGGAATTTGTCGGCATCCATGGTTGGTGGCCGGAGTTTTAGGGGAGATGGGAAGTTTGTGAATGTTGAGGAATGAGTAGGTGGCTGCTTTCTTTTCTTTGATCTCTTTGCCTTCAATTTTCTTTGCTTGTTTCTATAACTTTGTTACTTTACTAATGTTGTTGGTGAGTGGATATAATAGATCGTGGGTTTTGGAAGGGCATCTATCTCTATCTAGTCTAATATGTCTTTTGATCACAGTGGCCGACAAAAGTAAGGATTCTTTGGCTTATTATTATTCTTCAAGTAGACGCTGCTTGATTTACTGTCTGTCAGAACGTAAGGGTGCAAGCTTCATCAAACTCTTACCTCCTTTTTAATTTTTAAAATTCATTTTTGGGCCCAATGGACCGGCCCGACCTGACCAGGGCCGTCGGCTAGGCCCACAGACGGGCCATGGGTCGTGCTGGGCCCATGGGTTGCAAGAGGAGGGTCGGCCCGGCCCAGTCCAGGCCTGGGCGGGCTGGCAGTTTCTTGGGCCAGGTCGGCCCGGCCCGTTTTCCATCTCTACCTCCACCTTCTCCTCCCTCTTTATCTCCTCCTCCTCCCGCGTCATGCCGGCCACCAATCCCATCACCATCGCTTCGGAGGGGATGGGGAGGCACGGGCTCACTCTTTATGGTGGCACAAGTTGGAGAGAAGAAGAAGAAAGGAGAAGAAAAAGATGAAAACTCGTAAGGGAGAGAGAAAAAGAAATAAAGAAAAGGAAAAGGACGGACACGCAAACTGAGGCAACTGTGGATCCTCAGATCGAACTCCACATTGGTCCCACCACACAAATAGGTGCACAGAAGGCCAACAACCACACACACACAAAAGAAACAACAGATTATCCATTAATACACCATTTATATAATATTACAATTAATTACATGATTTATAATTGAAAATGGATAATCAGGCTTAGATGTCACAAATTAGCAAAGAATGTAGTTCTTTAATGGTGATACAAGAAGATCAAGCTTGAATCGAAGATGCAAAAGGACTGTACTAATTGGATAGATTATTCAAGATGCAAACAAGAAGATCATCGTAAGAAACCAGAGATCGACTTACCAAAGTTGATCAATGATATTTTTGAATTGCTACAAATATGAACCGATGGACTGGATCTGTAGACACCCCGATTTTCAGGTAACCCAGAAATAAGTAACTTATGTTGCTTTGGATGTGATCAGCCCTTGAATCGAGCCCCAAACCCATTAGCCAGTACCCAAACAAAATTTCTGAGTCAGGTTGGCGCACCAAGCAGGTGCACCAACCAGGCGCACATAACAGGCGCACCAAACAGGCGCCCAACCGTTTCCAGACCGCGACTGTTGACCTTCCATCTTCCGGCTGTTAGCTTTGCAAACGAATGTGCTCGAGAATATTCGAGCCTTTTCGTCTACGAGGCCCTCCAATTTCCATGAGTTACCCCCTCTCATATATCCCTATAAATAGAGACCTATTGCAACCATGAGAGGTACCTTTTTTGAGATCAAAAGACTCCCATTTGCTGAGAAATTCTGTTCTGAAGCACAGAATTCTGCACAGAGCCATTGTTTTGCACGAGTTTCTCCTTCCACCCAG
>JAMKQA010015556.1:0-10164 GCA_024699735.1 Posidonia australis
ATAATAATAATAATAATAATAATAATAATAATCGTCGTTGTGTAATTACGTATGCATTAACATGTGCTATTCAACTAGTTAACATAAGTAAATACGAATGTAATCCGATAATATTGCGTCTAGATTCATGTTCTCTCAATTTCGTTTTTTGTCTTAAGAAAAATCGTACTCCTCTTTTTTATTAGGTATCTTCTTCGATCGTGGCAAAATAATCATTGACAACCTTCAAGGAAAGTAGCATCTTAAAATCATTTTAAGACTCGTGGCATGCAAAAAGCAACTTGGCTGAAGAATAATCTGCATGCTGGAATGGATAAATCCAGAAGCTTTCTTTATTAATAATTGTCAATGGCAGGAGATACCATTATACTAATGTAAGTAGAAATTAATCCACCGCAAACCGGCTTCTGTTTTCATTATTTCCAGGATAATCTCACAATTTAAGATCAAAGCAGAGCATAAACCCGAATTGCCATAATCGCATGGCAAGGTTTTCTCTTTTTCTACACTTCACGTATCATCTCTTGGTCTGCCTGAAACTTCAAACTGTACAGAATTTTTGGAATATCCAAGTGACATTTGAAAGTATTTCTATATTTTCTTTGCGTGTTAATTTCCTAGATATAAAACCTCTAATATTTTGTTTTCCAGTTATAATGCAAAACCATTCAAGACCCTCCTAGGAAATAACAGACCCATGTTTGAGATAATATTTGAGCTTGACATAAGATAATATTTCAGCTTGACGTAAAATACTAATCTATTCTCAAAAACATGTTATCCTTTCAATAGAGCAATCCTTCTGCTACCCTTCCATTACTGGTTGTTTGAGCTCTGCTACACTTCTCAACATATGATCATTATAACTCTTCTTCAAGATATTAATAAAAGGATTTATTTGATGAATTCGAGAGCATAAAAGAAAAACCATACTTAGGGTCTCATGTACTACTAAATTAGTAACTTCAACCCTCACATTTAGTGTATAGTGAAGCTTAGTTCATATTTAATTACGAAAACAACATGAGACTAAAGCTTCACTGTACACTAGATACATGCTCATGCTGTTTACGAAAACATTCTGAATAATTAGGTAGAATCTCTTGACCAAACTAATAATAATGATTTGAACAATCGATTAAATCAAACCATGTTTGAAAAATTATATGAAACATGAAAAAAAAATGGATATTTACAGATCAACACCACATTTTGTTGCTGGCAGAAGGAATATTGTGCAGTGAGGATGCACTTTAGCATGAAATTTCTAACTAACATGATATATTATGGATTTTTTATTCTAATATCCTTGATAAACCTGACAATGCTCGTAATATCCTTCTACTTCTCATATTTCTATTAATACCCTTATCAAGCTCAATTCTTTGTTTTTGTACCTCTAAGTTAGCATATGATTAATATCATATTGGACAATCGTGATGTAATATGAAATTTACCTCAATATCCGTCCACATCTTGTTTCAATATCCTTTCTTTCTTCTTCCAAATTATATCATATATTAACTGTACCTAAAAAATACAGTAAATTAATATTGAATCATATGAAACTAGAATAACAACATGATCACTATTAACAATATATTAAACAAAATTACACAACTGTATTTAACATAATAATACCAAAAATTTCAATTTTTATATTAATGTATTAAAACTAGTTGATTATCATATGGATAAAATTAGTTAGTAAGTGAACAAAGTTGAATACATGAGATTAAAAACCTTAATCTACCATAATCAAGAAAAATTGAGCAAAAGAAAAAACATACTCATCTGAATTCTACATCAAAGTCAACTAAATTAATAAAGTTAATGTATTACATAAAATAGACTAACGAAAAGAAAATTCTTGACTTAATATAAATCCTTCAAAGTAAGTATGATGATGATAATAATAATTATTACGACAAGTTTTACATAAACACTAAGTTAGACTTAAATTAATACAATTTAAATTTTAGTGTTTTAACTATATCCTAAAATCCTACTTGCTTAGCATGATAATAATATAGGCATAATTCCCACCAAATAATATGAAATAACTATTAAAATATCAAAAAAAATCAAATTTAATGCCTTAGCAAAACACTAAAATCTTTGTAGGAACCACATCTAGAGGAGGGGTGAGTAAGGATTGTTCAAAGGGAAATTAATAATTAAAGTGCTTGAAGTTGAGTTTAACCAATTTGTTGTTCATGATTGTTGACAGAGTTAGACAAAAGGTTACAGTAAGGAATTTGAATTCAACGAGGATATCAAGAGAAGTTTTAGAAGTAGAGGGATATCATTAAGTTTATTAGGGATATATATTGACAAAAACCCTTATATTGATCATCAAAAGTACTACAGTTTTGAGATACAACATTTTGTTGTTTCTGTGACTCTTGTTATCACACAAGCTCAGATTCTTTCCTCGTGAATTGATACCAGCCATTTCCTAGCTGTTGACACTCTGGCATCAGCCATTGTTGGTGATGGGAACTGCCAACCACAAGGAAAATGAGAGTACAGAAAGTGAAACTTTGTTCTAATCTAATCATACAATATGGTTCACATAGTTACAATGAGAATCCAATTGTCCAAAAACATTATTTATTGCGGATGGATCGCGTAATTTCAGAATCCAACAATCTAGTATTGGTCTGGCCAATAATTTCTCCAATTTCATTAGGTCAGGGTGAGGATCCTTGGACAGGAAGTCCAAGCATGAACAAATCAGACCCATGTTGGGATCTTGGAAGAGTTCTAACGTGGAATTGTCCATGCCAGCGATGATGATAATGATGTTAACATGGTATGTTTAGATAAGATCAGACAATGTTTTTCAAAAAAAGATAACATCAGACAATTATTTAGCAAGGGATTCATGAGTGATAATAAAATTAGGTAAAAGGGAAAAAAAGTGACTTTGTTGTTTCGGATATATATATATTTTTTAAAATAATAATAATAAAAATAAAAATAAAAGAGACAACAAGCACATAAAACCATGTTGAGCCCCAGAGTAAAGACGAAGAAAATAACCTTCTTGTGTCAAGCTAATTCAATAAAACAAGCATTTGGGTCAGAGTTAAATAAAAGTAAAGGCGTGCCTTTCATAATGTAAAAGTTTGCTATGATCAAGCTTAGCACGCCATATCAAGTTGATGGTTTTCGTCTACAAGAGAGTGGTTGTCAATAAACCACCTATGCAATGGTAACACCATCGCATTTGAGAAAATAGCTTTTGTCCAACACATCCTTCGCCTATTGATGGATTTTGCTGGAAAAACAATGCTATGGAGAAAGTTTTTTTTTTTGAAATTGGTAGATAATATTAACATTGATATGTCACTTGGCTATAAATTCCACCACCAAGTGAAAAAAGATGTCCAAAATACATAAAGTACGTAGTCTATAGTCTCAAGGAAATATCAAACGAAGTCTAAAATACCACAGGCCAGAGTAAGTTCACCAAATAAAGTTAAAGTCTAAAAGAAAAATCCTAAATATCACTTCTAGAACCAACCTGGAAAGGGTTGAAAGATGGGACATCCTCAACAAAGGGTTGAAATACAACTGGAGGAGCAGAGGTAGGAACAATACTTATAGAGGAAGCGATATATTGTGTAGCCTAATTAGCTTGATCCTGGTTCCAATCCTACTGCATCTTTTACAGTGCCTGGGAGAGTTTTTCATTATCTTGGTCTGAAAAAAGATTAACTTTTAAAGATTTAATTAGTGAAATAATTCTAGATATAATAAAATTTATAGGTTTAATTTTATTCATAAAAATTATGTTATTTCTCCTTAACCATAAAGTTCAAAAAACAGATGGAATGAGTAAATTCTAAACATGAATGTTGTTAGAATATTTTGCTAACACTCTTAAAGAGAATATGTCCAACAAAGTGATAAAATAGAAAATGGATGTATTATTTAAAAAGAATTTCCAGACTTGAAATGCTAAAGGACATGTCAGAAAAATGTGTGAAATAGTTTCGCAATTGAAATAACAGGAGGAACATAAAGATGGACCTGATCACCCTCTCTTAACAAGATTTTCTCCAGATAATATCCTATCATGAATTGTCAATTATAAAAATAATTTAATTTTCAAAGGTACTACCCTCTCTTAACTGCTATGGAGTAGTTAATAAGGATGATCATCACATCGTATCGTTAGAACTTAGAAGGTAGGAAGCACAAGTAACGACATTGGACATGGGCAAAGACACGGACATGGGACACATTGTCTTTGTCAAAATATAGAATACAGAAATGGAAAGGACATGATAAATAAATAATTATATAAAAATTATATTATATATATATATATATATATGCTAATTTTCAGATAGGGTTTGACCTTACTTAAGTTAAGTGAGGCCTTTGAATTTTTTCAGTAAATTGTGTTGTATTTTATTTATGAATTACTGAAAAATTAATTTTAGTGTTCACTAAAAAGATAATTTCAGCATTTACTGAAAATGATTGAAATTATAATTTCAGTAAATTGTAGATTAAAATATACATAGTTTAGTGAAAATATGCATGGGTCCTACTTTTCTTACCTAAGGCAGGACCCTACCCGATCATTACTCTCTCTCTCTCTCTCTCTATATATATATATATGTATGTATGTATTGTTATTTTTTCCCATTCAAATAGATATATTTAGTTGATGACATAAAAAAACAATACTTAACATGCATAAAACATTTAATAACAAAAAAAAGGGATATAATTGATAGAAAACAATATAATCAACTTAAGTCCAAAGTATATAATTGTAGTTTATGTGTATAATTTAAAAAAAATTAAACACATTATTCACTAAACAATAGCATATAGATCATAGAAAAAAGGAGTATAGGTCATGTATTATTCAATAAATTGATTTTCCAAGATCCATTTAAAAGATTCATTTGTTAGAAGTATGTTAGATGTATCCTAGATGTGTCTTAGACGTAGGGGTGCAAATAGATATGGATTATCCATGGACCTCCACATCATTATATGTCTTTTGGATGGATAGCATGACAACTTCGGTCATCACTCACTTAATAATTTACACATTCTTTTTTATCACATTTACTAAATCCTAATTCAAAACTCGTAATCAAATATATCATAACATTAAAAATTATACTTGAATAGCATATTTATCAAATATCGTTGATGTGTGGCTAAATGATTTCTTTAAATGCACTAGTAAGAAATCTAATTTTTAATCTGCATTTGTAAAATAGAAATCAAATACACTTGAGTGACCACTAAAAAGGTCACTTAACACATGTCCACAAAAAATACAAAATCAAAAGCAATTTAAGGTAGAACTCATCTCCGTAAAACAATTAGAAACTACACTAAAATATGTTGCTAGAACACATAGGTAAGATGCTTCGTCTTAACATGCAAAACCCACAAAATCCATTAGGCTAAAATTTCTAAAATAGGTAGTCAACAGTATCCAAAACCATATGTTTCAAATATTGATGTCTAAAACATTAAATCCTGAAAATCATGATGCATGTAATTTTAGTACGAAAGGTATAAACAAATTAAATGCATTCAGAATGCACACTTTACGCCGTTGAAGTAATAATGTATAAATATATTCAACCAACATATTATGTTTTAAAAATGTTACAAGTTCATTTAGTCATCCACTCATTCTATATCCTTAGAAAGTTGGGAGTGTAAACTCAAGACTTGGATAGATACAACTTTGTCCTTTTCTCAAAAAGGTTAGTCTAATTTATCATTATATTTATTTTTTATTTACAAAAATATTTTTTGATTTCATACATAGTGGAAAACTTAAAATATATGATACATTTGATGTCATAAAATATATGATAACCGATTTAGTCAATTTTCTTAATATATATTAATATCTGTATCTATTTTTCTTATGGATTTCCTTTCTCCTTTCCATATTTGTATCCAAGATTATTCATATTGGTGTCCTTAAATATTCAATCTGTATTTGTATCCAACATAAATCTACATCCACTTGACAATGTCTCATTGTCACAGTGGCTGAGAGAACTTTAAATTCGTCACAGGTTACGAGTTCGAATCTTGAAACATACGTAAAAATTCACCTAAACCGTTAACAAAAAAATAAAAAAAATCTACATCCACTTTCTCTAACATCCATTCCGTATCTGCATTCGTATTTTAAGAATATGGATCTCAAGTTTGGTGTCCATATGCTATCCATATCTATATCTAAATTTTAGGAATGAATATGGATTTGACAATATCTATATCTATACCATATCCAATTGTTCGCACCCTCCCAACTTAGACGTGTCCAGCATCATAGAAACTACAAACACGTCCTTGTCATGTTTGAAACGTGTCCTAGGTATGTCGGTATTGTAAATGTATTGGACATAGATATGGAGACTTGTAGAAGTGTTTGTGCTTTCTAGCTTAAAAGCAATAATACCAAAATGAGCCAAATTAAGCACCATAAATCATGAGATGACAAGGCTAATGAAGAGATCTTTACGACTTTACCCCGGAGACCAGTTGGCTCTCTCATGTGACCTCGCATTCTTTTTGTTTGCACACATGTATGCTGTAACTATTCCTTTGTTTTTGTTTTTTTTCTTTATTAAGAGGGAGCCAAAACAGTGTAAACTCATACTCCAGACTCAACAGATAAGTCCGACTTCCCGGCAACCAAGAAAGATCTGAGATCTGAGACCTGAGACTTATCAATAGCCAAGTGTATCTTCATAGTGACTACAAATTCCTCCTGTTGAATAAAATAAAAAACTAGGTACGACTATGAGACTTCATTGGTATGTTGTAATCAGCTCCATAGTCCAGACAACATAGGAGTCCAACGTTTCGGCAACCAAGAAAGATTTTGGGACCTTGCAATTGCCAGGTAGATGCATATTGAGAATGTCAACAAGTTTCTACTGTTGAAGGGAAAAAGGGAAAAAAAAAATCTAGGTGCAACTTTGATACTTTGGTATGTTGTAATTAGCTTGCATAAGATAACAAGAGGGACATGGCATGACGTTTGAATGTGATAATTGGTCAGAGTACCTTTTGAACCCAAGAGGATGGCGTGATTATCTTCCCAAAGCAAGACGTCCTACGTTTGAAATTAGGCTCTTGATTTGAGTCATATGCTCTTGCCGAAATCATTCCACCGACCTAAAAAAGAATGAAAAGTATCATTCATTCTGTTTCGTTTTCTGCTTTGCATTCGTAAGACAATTCTTTTCTATTCCAAGGAGGAAGAAGCAAGACAACAGAGAGAGAGAGAGTAGGAGCCACCTGATGATACCGCGTGTGGTGTGATGGTGCAGCGTCGACCGAGAACAAAAAGTCATATTGGTAGGGACGTGAACCATGAAAGGAAAAGGATGCATGGATGCTTTTAGGTCGAATATGACATGGAACGATAGGAAGAATTCGACGCCTCTGATTTTTCAACAGAATTATCCTACACATGCTTTCACTAGATTTGCTTCGCCTCTTTAATTTGGAAACCTAGCGTATGCTTGAAAAACGGCATTTCGACTCTATCCTTCGAGATTTTCGGATCTAAAATGATAAAGGCCATGTGTTTTAATGTGCCCTGTCGAGAATCAAATTAACCCTAAATATATATATATATATATATATATGCTTACCAAGAAGTATAACAACTCTTGTGTTAATCTTGGCCATCTTGATTTCTGTCCACCTCATACAAGACCAATCTTGAGGATGTGATCTGCAGAATGCTTTGTCCACAAAATGTTAATATGAACTTCTATACAACTAAACAGATATGGAATAAACTTATTTCACTACTTCACTTTGTAACAAATTGGATAACAGGATAATGGATAAACAGGTACAATTTTTGAAATGGGTAAAAAAATCCTCACCCAATGGATGATAACATGTAGAGATACACACAGTTCCGTCAAAACTAGTTAATTGAATCAAACTGTATCATTTTTTATGATACAGTTTGATTTAAATTTGTTTAATAATTCGATTTGATTCTCAAATTTTAAAATCACTCTTAATGGTTTAATTTTTAATTCTAGATACAATTAACCAAATCGAATTGAAAATCGATCCATATATTAATATACATATATAGTGTATGAATGTCAACTATTTGATTAAATGACTTTACACCTCTACTTTTCATTTTATTGTAGGTTATATAAAAATATAGTCCACAATCCTAAGTTCCTATTCCCTGATATTTTACATAATTCCATTTAAGTTACTTTATAAGTCTTTCACTTTGTAGACTTTTATATCTTACTTATCAACCTAATATATAAATAAACTCTATTGTGTTTGAAAATAGATTATATTTAATTTTAACAAAGTGTATTTTAGAACATTTTTGATCCGTTTATTTTCCCAATCAAATAAAAAATAATGTGTACAATAAACCACAATTTTTTCCTTGATATTTATCAATTTTGTTTCACCCAACAAAGTTCAAACATTATGTTTGAATTTTTATTGACATGTGAAAATGGTAAATTTTAGAAAATTTCAAAATGAAAAACTAACTTTTATTTAATTTGATCAACAATGGTAAATTTAACAGTACCACTCTATGATGTGTTTTAATTTGATAAACAATAATATAATTAATAATCATCAAGATAAGTGCAATTATATTGTAACTTGGGCATTAAATATATTTGAAGCCAATCATATGCCTTAGTGAAGATAGAAATTTCTTGAATCCATGATTTGATAATATATAGATGTTACATGACATTACTAATTATCAAAAAATTATATTACTAAATCAAATTTTTATGAATATTTAGATTGAAAACTAAGAATCGAATCCATTGATTGACTTTTGAACAGTTTAATTTAATTCGATTTCAAGTGTAAATACAGTTTGATTCAATTCTAATATAGTCAAAACTGATAGATACAATTTGATTCATAGTTTTTATCAGAATCAAATCGAATCATGTACAGCTCTAAGAACATAATAGGTAATGCATTACCCAATTACAGTTTTACATCCAAAGAAGCTTCACAAAAGAAAAGAATGTCATCTGCAACGAAAATATGTGAAATACAAGAACTGTGAGTAGTGATACGAATCCCATGAATATCCTTATATGCATTAGCAACAGTAATCATGAGAGAAAGAATTTCCATTCCCATAATAAATAGAAAAAGAGATAAAAGACAACCTTGCCTGATTTCCCTTTTACTGCCAAAACCTCTCACAAGTGAGCTATTTAGAAGAACAAAAAATGCTGGAGACGTTATACATTACGTGATCATATTAGCAAATTGCTCAGGAAAACTAAAATCCAAAATAACCTGATTAAGAAGTGACCACTCAATTCTTTCAAAGCCTTAGACATGTCAAAGTTTAAGAACCGAAAAAGCCATATTATCATAAGTATGTCCCATAAAATGAAAAATCTCCTTAACAATGATAATGTTATCAGAAATCTGACAACCTTGTAAAGAAGCACCTTGTTTTTTTTTAGCCATGGTAAGTATTAGTGATATATATTAGCCACGGCGTGAGCCGGTGGTCAAAAAGAAGTAACAAAATTTAGGCAATGTTCATGCCAATATTACAAATGTCAAGATTGACAATGTAAAAGCGAAAATTTAGGCAATATTCATACCAATATTACAAATGCCAAGACTGACAATGTAAAAGCGAAAAAAGAAGAAGGTAAACAAAGGACGAGTCTACTGCTACATAATATCATCAGACGGGGCAGTAGCGATAGAGGAGGTGTTGGAGTCGACGGAGGGAGGAGCTTCAGCAGAGGCAATAAAGGTTTCTGCCCAAGCAGCCTTCATTGAAGCGACAGAGCTCCTCAAGTCCTCATTGTCAATACCTGGAAGAAGAGATTCTAACCAGAACTCCATTAGTCCAATAATATCAAAAATAGAAATAAACACTGGTTTAGAAATGTTCCGAAAAATCCTGGCACTCCTCTCTTTCCAGGTAACCCAAAGAATGGCCTGAATGAGGAGGAACCAGTTGAAACTTGACAATGGGTAATTAAGAGCAGGTTTATGTGCATAAAGATCCCCCAGGCAATCATATCCAAGATAAAGCCTTTGAGAAAGAAAGAATTTCCATATCTTAGAAACGAAATCACAAAACAAGAAAAGATGTTTGTTAGATTC
>JAMKQA010015561.1:0-11920 GCA_024699735.1 Posidonia australis
GCACAAAACACAGAGGGAGCCCACAGCCAACAAACACAAACTGGATTTACCATTAATAAACCATACACAAATAATTACAAGAAATTCCATGGTTTATAGTAAATGGAAAAACCAGGCATAGATGTTACATTTATGATATTAAGAACTATCTTCAAAGACAAATTGTTCAAGAAGGCATGTCATTAGTTAATAGGTGTATGCTCAAGCTCCTGGCTTCCAATTTCTCTTGGGAGGAGGGCATCTTTAGAAAAGTGGTCCAAATCAAATCCTCCTATGATGTCTGAACGAATGTGAAGCAAGGGATGTCATGCAACAAACACATGTAGGAGTATATGGACCACACATGAACAATATCTATATAGCCAAGAAGATAATGTTGCAAGGTTACAACTTATAAAGATTGGGTAGAGAAGTTACCCTATGGTATGGGTAAAATTCCTTTTATACGCTTGGGAGGTCGTCACATGGCTCTTGCACCCTTAGTACTGAGGAAACATAATCATGTGGGTTGGTAAAATGTTGAAGGGAAATGGGATGTAGAGAAGACAAGCGCACCAAACATTAATGACGAAGTGAAGGGGGGAAGAGTAATGATGATGGAGGGCAGGGAGGAAGCCAGGGGAAGGTGATGGAGTCTTAATGAAACTTATGGGAGAAAGGTGATAGGGTGACACATAAAAGGAATTTTCTCCCTCCTGGAGGAGGTATGCATTCTACACTTGCTTAATTTGCCACTTAGCACTCTATGCTTTCTAGACTAGCTTGAGCATTGGAGCATCTCTGATTACAACACCTTGTGTGAGGTTTTGTGACTTTATTTCCTCTTAGCAGCTTACAACTGTATGTGGAGTACTTCATAGTTGTCACATTCACCTTTAACTCTCATGAGCCACATCATTTAGTGCCATTTGTGGGAAACAACACTAAAAGCTAAAGCTGTAAGACCCAAAAATTCATTTGCCTTGTTAATTTAATGAATATTATTTGTGGCAAGTGTTACTAGCGTGTGGCCTCATTCAGATAGCTTAGCAATTGGTGTTTTAGTATTGTTTCTCGATTTGGCTACTGAATTTGACTAGACCAACGTGTTCCCACCATGTATTCCTTACGTGTGTTGGTCCTATGGATTAGTGTCGCATATTAGTTACCTGTGGCTCATTCAATTAATGTAGTATTTTTGTTGGTTGGTTTGGTGTTTGGTTGTGGTGTTCATTGGGCCACTGTGCTTGTGTATGGCATTGTTGGGTTGGTGTGGAGGAGTGGTTGTTGCATTGTGGTTTGCCTAGTGTGACCATGCAGGTGGAACCTTGCACGACTCTCCTTTACGGGGTGCGTGGAAGCACTCGAGGAGTCTTGATACGGTCACGGCGAAGATGGTGAATCTAGAGAAGAAGACAAGACTTGGAAACACCAAGGAAAGATAAGAAAGGATAAGGAAAGGAGTCGCCACCTAGTCTTTTAATGGAAAGATGAGGAAAACCAAACACACAAGAAAACCATGAAGCAAACAAGATGCAGAACACATGAGTGCTCCGTGCCTAATGGATATAATGCACAAATGAATGCAGGCCAGAGAAAGGGTAATGATTCTGGTTACACATTGGGAAGGGGTTAGGCACCCTCATGCGCCTGAGAAACTCGGTCTTTCTAGGTTTCCTACTTGCCAATGGTCTAATGGGTGTGTGTTTGCCTATTCTGAATGCTCATGCTAAAGATGACTTGAAAACATGCCAAATTAAAGAGAAGAAATGAACAAAAGGGAAAAAGTTAATCTAAGGGTCAAATGTAGGCAATGAAAATGCCGCTTTACTGTATACCCTTGGGCGATGAGGAAAATCGTGAAAATCGAGAAATTCTCGGAAAGCATCATGCAAATCAGCGGAAACTCGAAGAAATCTGAGAAAATCAAATTGGAAAAATAATCCTCTTTTCGGGACAATGTCGGCAATGTCGAGCCTTTTAATGTACGCCCTCGGGCGATGGAAAGCCAAATCAAGTCAAGAAAACGTGGAAAATGGGGGAAATCCAGGAAACGATGAGAAAACCAAGCTTGATGCAAGCTTGAAATGTGTGTGCAATGTAAGGAAGAAAATGCGACAAAACTTGTATGAAAAGATACGACAAAATATGCAAAATGCCAGTGAGAGTGTAATGATGAGAATTCCAGGGGCTTTTGTGCAAAAAACACAAATTCTAAATGAAAAAAAGAAAATTTGAAGCCAGATCACCAAAACTACTTAGAAAAACACTTTTCATGCAATTGTGGAGAAATCAGGCGTTAGGTGTGCAAAACTATTCATTCCTAGTCAAATTGAAGGTTTCTAGGAATTAAAATGCAAATATGCCACTAAAATATGCATTAAATGTAATTCAGTGGAAACTCAGGGTAAAATATGCAAGAAAAAGAGTGCATGAAAATTTCAGGGGCAATTCAGTGATTTTACCTTAGAAAACATGCATTCAGTATGAAATTTATAAAGTGCAGGGGCTAAAGTGCAATTTACCCAAAGAATCTATGCACTTGGAGGAGTTTCTGTAATGTTTAAGGGCTAAAATGCAATTTATCAAAAGAAAGATGCATTCAAAAAAATTTCAGAAAAGTTCAGAGGCTTAAAATGTAATTCCACCAAAGAAATATGCATTCTATGTTATTTTAATGAAGCTCAGGGGTTTAAATGCAATTTAACCAGAGAATCATTCATTTAGAAGAGTTTCATAAAACTACAAGGTCTTTTATGCAAAAATATTGGGCTAAAATGCATGAAAAGAAACTCTAGGGAGTTTTTATTAAACTTTAAAGCTTGGAAAACATTAATATGAAACATCAGGGGGCATATTGCAATATTTTCAATTAAAACTTTATTCAAACGATTTTTAAGAAATGATCAAGGACATGTTAGTAATAAAAAAAAAGGATCTAAATGTAACAAATCAAATGTAACAGGAATTTATTAAAAGAAAAATATTTTTAATTCTTTAAAAAGAAAAAAGAGTCGACGACCATCGGTGACGGAGCACCGCCGTCGACGACCGCCGGAGGGGAACCAAAGGCTATCCCATGGTCTGATCTAAGATCAGACCCCATGGGAAGCTAGAGGAGAAAGAGGGGAAGTGATCCAACGGTTTGGATCTCAGATCGATCGGCGGGAGTGGGCCTCCCACCTCCCTCGCCGTCGGTACGCTTCGACGACGGTAAACAGAGATGGAGGAAGCTCCAGAGGCTGCGGTGTGGCGATCCAGAGGTCCAGGAGGCTCGGAGGAGTGTTGAGGGACATTTCTTCTCCTTCAGGGGCTCAAACGATGGATGATGGCGTGAAGTGGGCTCCGACTGCTGTTGACGTCGTCTTCTCCAGCGACCTAGGTTGCAGGCATGTTCTAGGGCTCGTGGCTTAGCTTTGGGAGCCCTGGCTTGCTTAGGGTGAACCGTGGAGGCTTTTTGGAGGTTCGGAGCAGCACAGCAGGGCTGGAGGGTCAGCGTCCTTCTCTAGCTCCAGTCATCTTCTCCGGCGACGGCGTCCTGGAGCGATTCCGGCGAGCTTCTGTTGGAGGCCTCCGCAGTGATCGGAATAGGAATTGGAAGGGTGGAGAGGCAAGAGGGAGGCCAGGAGATGTAGACATAGGGTTCCAAGACCAGGAACAAGCCTTGGATTGGTACCCCCACCTAAATCGTCGGAAAATGGCGACGGCGAGGCCTAAGGATCGATTTCGACTAGAGGAGGCCTCTGGCTTGATTGGAATCGATCTAGGAAGACTGAGGAAGCTCTAGGAATCTAAATTCAAAGCTAAACAAGGCTGGAGGAGGGTGTACCTGGCTTGGCAGCGTGTGTTGCCTCTGCTGCTCGTCGGAAGTGGCCCGAACCCATGCTTCTCACCTCCTTGAGCTCCTCTCTCTCTGGAATTTTCCATCGCTTCTCTCTAGCTCTGAATTCTCTGTTTCTCTCTCTTGTTCTTCCTTTGCCTCTGCTGCCCCTTTTATAGGCAGAACTCCGACGGCTGTTGTAACAACCCACTAACCCTTCCAACAGCTTCCTAACTAACTCCTTAACGAACTAACAGCTCCTAACAAACTAACGACCTAACAACCTGCTGTCCTCCATGCTCCATCCTTTCCCTTTGCACATCGATAGTGATCGACAGCCATCCAAGCTCGTGGTGAGGCATCCGGTGGCTCTAGTTCGTGGAGGGCTCAAGCTTGGGAAGTGGCTACAGCTGGTCAGTAGGCTGGAAGAAGGATGGCTGGATGGATGGGCTGTTGATCAGTGGCTAAATGTTGGGTTCGTGTAGTTTTGGTGAAGAAAGTGAAGAAAGATGGGTTTACATGGTGAAGGAGAGATAAGGAAATAGGCTTTTGGGTTGGAAGAGGAAGAAGACATGTGTTGATTCATTATGGGCCTTCATGGGCCCAAATAGGCTTAATGGACTAGGGTGACCTTAATGGGCCTAAGGTGATCTTAATGGGCCTTGGGTGAGCTTAATGGGCCTAAGTGGGCCTTCATGGGCTTTGGGTGAGCTTAATGGGCCTAAGTGGGCTTCATGGGCCTTGGTGGATTTGATGGGCTTCCATGGGCCTAAGTGGGCTTCATGGGCTTTGGTGGGCCTTCATGGGCCTTGGGGGATTTGATGGGCTTCCATGGGCCTAAGTGGGCTTCATGGGCTTTGGTGGATTTGATGAGCTTTCATGGGCCTAATAGGCTTAAATGGGCCTTGGTGGATTTGATGGGCTTTCATGGGCCTTGATGGGCTTTTGGTTGATTTCTTGGGCTTAAAACAAAGGTTTGAGCTCACTTGTGATTAAAGGTCCAGCTACCACAATTCTAGTCTGTAGACTTGCAAAATTGGGCTGTCTACACCTAGTAAGTGGGGGAACAGCGGTTGGGCAATGGATGCTTGTAGGTGGGCACATGCATGCTTGAGGTGTGGATTAGGCACATGGCCACCTACCTCCAACCCTTGTGTATATAATGACATTGCATCCTCGACACACCACCGACTTTCCCCCTCTTTTCCCATGACGAGTGAGCTTCTAGAGCATTCACCTCCTTCCTTTTCCTTCTTCCTTGTCCTTCTCTGAGTTCTCTGCTCCTCCTTCATCAGTGAGTGAGTGATAGAGAGAGAAAGAGTGGTGTGAGTGGAGCACATGAGCATCTCCCTTGTCCAGTGAGGAACACTAGTCAATGTCGAGAAGGTTTCATCACAAATGAACTTCTCTAGATTGTGTAGTGGCTTGTGAAGATGTTTAATTTCATTGAGCTTTGGTTTGTCTTCCTCCCTAACTAGTGTTGATTTTTGGTGGGTCCCTTGGCTATGGAGGTGGATCGTAGTGTGCACCAAGCCATGGTGGGCTCCAATCTTCATCTTGGTGGTTGAGTAAGCTTGTGGAAAGGGAGTGAGGAGCTTTGGAGTGGTGGTAATTGTCAGTTATGCAAGTTGGGTTGTCGATGCTGGGTGGACAACCTTTATGATCGTCCAAGAGGTGCACACCCCATCATTTCTTCTTCAATTTTGCATGAAATTATTGTAGAAATGCTCCTTAGCATGATTTGAATGCTTGGTAGAAGTTCCATGATTTTAGGAAATTTACGTGAGTTTTTACAGTAAATAACCCATGCTCTGGTTACTATTTACTTGTTTGAGCTCTTTTGCTTTGGATTTTGATATCTTGTGCTATAAGTGTCGGATTGTAGTGATTTTTGTACCAATTGGTAAAGTACTTAGTTTCCTTCGTTTTAATGTATTTTGTAGAATTTTTGGTTGTGCGTGGTGTGACCATCAGTGGTTCCCATATCATGTGATTTTTGTGTCTCCTACTTAAGTTTTCGGTTTAAGCTCTACTTTTGGGACATAACTGTGGTTTCCTCCAGCATTTTGGTCCTACGTATGGCTCATGCCAGTTGTTAGCACATTTTGGAGTTATTTTAGACCCTATTTTGGTGGTTTGGCTCAAGTTTTGGTGAATTACATCTTACTAATTCGTGTAATGCTTTTGTTAATGATTTGGTGATATAAAAATGTTTGAAAATGGTTTTGAGAAAATGGTTTAGAATTGAGGTTTTCATGTGCCAATAAACTGAAGCTCTCAATCAACCTTAAGGGATGGGTTGATACTGCTAGGTCGTGAGTTGTTTGCTTAGGTTGAGGCATGAGTGGTTTTGTTGCTTTTAAGAGATCAAGAGGCCAAAACTCTTGGTTGACCTTCTAGGGATGGTTGATACCCCTAGGGTTGTGAGCTACTTACTTAGGTTGATTTTTGAGTAACTTAGAGACTGAGGATGTAGTTTAGTGAGGATGTCGAGAGGGCGCATCCTATGGTATTGTCCTGAGAGAGGACAACTTGTTTGAGGAGCATGATTGGCTTTCCCAAGGAAGGTTAGCTTTGGGAGGGTCGTACTGAAGAGGTAGATTATTGAGGTAAGCTTGTTCCTCACAGAGTAGTAGGTTCGTGATAGTGTAGTTCACTTTAGTGGCTGCTTGTGGTCAAAGTTGGTTGCTTGGCGTCGAGCAATGCGACTCAGTGTGGATTTTTGCTTGTGTGGTTCAATGTTTTGTGGTTTTGGCCATAGTGGCGTTGCGGATTTTTGATGATTTTGGCCAGTGGGGCCAATGTGTTGATGACTATGATTTTGGAAAGTGGTGTTTTAAATAGAAAATGCATTGGTTTGAAAATGTCTCTTGAATTGGTTTGATTCTTATTGGGTTTTGCGTTGATTTTTATGTGGTTTTCCCTTGGGTGTATGATGGGTGACTTTTTGATCACTCACATGTGTTTTTCCTAGTTTTAGTTGCTGGTGTAGATGAGTAGTTGTTTGTCCTCACTAGTGCATATAGCAGTTGTCACCTAACCATCCACAACAAGTTCTTGGTAGTTAGATAGTTTATTAGCCTTTAGATATTTCTTTAAATTGAGCATTATATTGTGTTTAATTTATTTAGACTAATGATTCTTGGGTGTAGCGATGCAGGTTGTTACAAATGCTCAGTAAACTCTTCAATTCATTGCTTAAAAAGAATCATGAGCATCAAACTGCCATCACTTGTTGGATAGGTGGAGGTTTTCTCAATGAAGAGGAGGCTTGAGGTTGTAGCAAGAGGATCAGGGGCAGGAGGTGCCAAGATGAAAGGGAGTGAAGAGGTGGACAAAGTTTTTTGTGATTCAAGATGTAATGTTGACCTACATTGCCCCGTTAGGGAGGTTGATCCTTAATGCTATTTGAGCAATGGTATCTACCTACCACTTGAAGTGAAATTCCATACTGACCCAAGCGTGGGTGTAGAAGGGGGATGCTAAATAGCAACACAAGAATACTTCCAAGCATTGTCAAAAGTGCTGAAGGCTCCTATTTTAGCCTTTAAAGTGGACATGATGGATTTTCGAGATCACGTCACATTGCCATAAACCATTCCTATTGAAGAATTGGAGGTTGTTCCACTATTTGACAATACTCTTGAGAAAAGGTGTGCATAGGGGTGTTATTAGATCCATAGGTCCTAGAAAGGTTGCTGAGGTGCCTTATGGAAAACTCTAACATCTTTGCATGGCAACTCATAGACATCGAAGGGAAAATCAAAGCGTCATGACTCATTGGTTGCACATTTACCCTAGGGCATGTTTGATTCCTCAAAAAATGAGGCCTAAGTTGGTACACAAGTGGGCGGTGGTTTTTGAGGAGGTCAATAAGTGGATGATGGTGAAGTTCATGAGAGACGTACATCATCTTGGGTGACTGGTCAACATGGTCTTGGTGAAAAAGGCTTTTGGCAAGTGGAGGATGTGTGTCGACTTCACCAACCTTAATGCGGCTTGTCCAAAGGATGCTTTTCCTCTCCCAAAGATTGACTAGCTTTTGGATAGTTTGATAGGGCACTAGTTGCCAAGCTTTATGGATGCATACTTGGGCTACAATCAAATCCTGATGGATCCAGCAAATGAGGCCACAACCTCCTTCATCATGCATTGAATAAAGCATAACTCACTCGGTACATGACTATTACTTCAATTGGGGGGTTGCAGGTTTGAATCCCAATGGGTGTAGAACTTTAAAAAGATAAAAAACCTCCTTCATCACATAGTGGGGCCTTTATTGTTATAATGTTATGGCTTCTGACTTGAAAAAAATGGGAGCCACCTACTAGAGACTGGTGAAAAAAAATGTTTGAAGGAGAGATGGGCAAGAACGTTGCAGTGTATGTCAATGACATGCCCATGAAAAGTGTGTATTCTAGGAACCATGTCGTTGATCTCACAAAGACTTTCAAAGCCCAGAAGAAATAGCTCCTAAAACTCAACCAAGAGAACTGCACTCAGCTCTGTTATATTCCCTGCCAATGATGGGAGAAACCCTTGTGGTGTATCTCACTATGATTGATGAAGCTATGGCCAATATTTTGATTTGGGAAGAAGACGAGGTGGAGAAACATGTTTACTATGTAAGTTGACTGTTGCAATCCATAGAGACCTGATATCAGGCTATTGAAAAGGTCGATTACAACCTCATGGTCATAATGCAAAAGCTCAAGCCTGACTTCCAAGCACATTCATTGGTGGTGTGGACCAACCATTGTTTTAGGTCCTACAAAGACCAATGCCTTGGGATGGATGGCAAAGTGGGCCATTGAGCTTAGCAAGTTCGAGATCACTTATGTTCCCTAGAAGGCGCTGAAGGGCCAAGTGGTGGTGGATTTTTTGGTAGAGTGCACATGCCAAGTCAAGGAGCCTAAGGAAAAGGAAGAGGGTGCCAGGAGGCAAGAAGAGTAGTTGGCAGACGAGAAGGGCCCAACTAGTAAAAGGGTGAAGTTCCAGCTAGTAAGAGGGTGAAGTAGGAGACCCTAATAACATGGCTCCTATTTGTGGATGGTTTAACCACCAATGAGGGAAGTGAGACGAGTATCCTACTAGAAGGACCAGATAGCTATACCACTGAATATGGCTTTTGGTTCCGATTCCTTGCCACAACAACATCATAGAGTATTGTGACCATGCTGGTGGAACCCTGCATGGCTCTCCTTATGGGTGCGTGGAAGCACACGAGGAGTCCCGATACGGTCACAGTGAAGATGGTGAATCTGGAGAAGAAGACTAGACTCGGAAACACCAAGGAAAGATAAGAAAAGGATAAGGAAAGGAGTCGCCATCTAGTCTTTTAATGGAAAGACGAGGAAAACCAAACACAAAAGAAAACCAAGAAGAAAACAAGATGAAGAAAACACGTATGGTCTGTGCCTAATGGATGTAGTGCACAAATCAATGCGGGCCAGAGAAAGGGTAAGGATTCTTGTTACGCATGGGGATGAGGTTAGGCACCCCCATGCCTCCCGAAGAACTCGGTCTTTCTAGGTTTCCTACTTTCTAAATGGTCTATTGGATGTGTGCTTGCATATTCTGAATGCATATGCTAAAGATGACTGAAAAAACATGCCAAATTAAAAAGAAGAAGAGAATAAAGGAAAAAAGATAATCCGAGGGATAAATGTAGGCATTGAGAATGCTGCTTTACTGTACGGCCGTGGGCGATGAAGAAAATCGTGAAAATCGAGAAACTTTCAGAAAGCGTCACGTAAATCAGTGAAAACTTGATGAAATCCGAGAAAATCAAATTGGGGAAAATAATCCTCAATCGGGACAATGTCAGCATTGTTAAGCCTGTTAATGTACGCCCTTGGGCGATGGAAAGCTAAATCAAATCAAAATCGTGAAAGTTAGTAAAAATTTCGAAAACGATGAGAAAACCAAGCTTTAAATGAGCTAAGAATGCATGCACGATGTAAGGAAGAAAATACGAGAAAATATGCATGAAAATTAGCAACAAAATGTACAAAATGCATGTGTGAGTGTAAAAATGTAAATTCCAGGGGATTTTGTGCAAAAAACCCAAATTTTGAATGGAAATGAAATTCTGAAGCTACATCATCAAAAATACATAGAAAAACACATTTCATGTAATTTTGAAGAAATCTGGGGTCAAATGTGCAAAACTATGCATTTTTGGTCAAATGGAAGATTCCTAGGGGTTAAAATGCAATTTTGCCATTCAAACAAGTATTTAATGCAATTCTGTGGAAATTCAGGGTAAAACATGCAAGAAAAAGAGTCCATGTTTGAAAATAGAAATTTCCAAGGATTGACATGCAAATTTACCCTAAAAACATACATTCAGTGAGAAATCTATAAAATTCAGGGGCTAAAATGAAATTTAGGTCACATTTGAGAAAATATTTAAATTCCCAGGCTTTAATTTGCAATTTTGACAAAGAAATATGCATTCAGAACTATTTCAACAAAGTTCAGGGATTTTTATGCAAAAATGCTGGACTTTAATGTGTGAAAAGTAAGTCAGAGGGTCTTATATGAAACATTAAAGCATGAAAGGTATTAACAAGAATATTTAGGGGCACATTGCAATATTTTCAAATAAAACTTTATTCAAATGATTTAAAAAAACATTGCAAGGACCTAATTGTAAGAAAAAGCACCTACTTGTAAGAAAATAAGGACCTAAATGTAAGAAAACAAAAGTATCAGAAGTTATTTAAAAGAAAAACTATTTTTTTTATTTTTTTTAAAAGAAAGTAATCGACGGTCGCCAGCGATGGAACTTTGCCGTCAACAACCACCAGGGATACCCTTCTGGGGCATCCCGATGCCCGATCGAGCATCAGGCTCCACTGGGAGCAAGAAGAGAAGGAGGGGAAGAGATCCAACGGTTTGGATCGAAGGCTTGGTGGTCAGAAGAAGCTACCCATCTCCCTCGTCGTCGTGGCACTCCGGTGACGGCACCAGAGAAGAAGGAGGCTTCAGAGGGCTACGGCGTGGCACTCAGGGGTCCCAGGAAGCTTGGAGGCAACGAGTGGAGCATTTCCCCTCTTCCAGAAGCAAGAATGGGACACTCCTCCCATCCTCGGACCACGCTCGCCGTCGACACAATCCAACTTCGACAAGCTCGTGCGAAAGTGATCTAGTGCACGAGGCTTGGCTTCGATGGCTTCGGGGTGCTGAGGGCACGTCGTGGAGTGTTTCTTGGATGCTCGGAGAGGCACGACAGAGTTGGAGGCGTGTGTCCCATCGCTGTTGCCAGTCATCTTCCCTGGCGACGGCGACGATGCGCAACTATGGCGATCAGCTTCTGGAGGCTTAGCGAGGTGTTGAAATGATGCACCAGGGGCTGGAGAAGCAAGAGGGAGGCTCGGGAAGGAGGTTCGAGCACTCTGGGGCAAGGATCATGCCCTTGATTTGCGTCCCCACCTAGGTCGCCAAGAAATGACACCGACGAGGCTTGGGAATGCGATTCCGACCAAAGGAGACCTCTAGCTTTGTTGAAATCGATCAGGGGAGGTAGAGGGAAACCTAGGAGAGCATTTTTGAAGTAAATTGAAGTCAATGGAGGGCATACCTGGTCTGGTAGAGGTGTTGACCGTCAGAGCTTGCTGGAGGCCACCAAAGCTCACCAAAGTTGGTTGGAAACTCCGATTTCTCTCCTCCACAAGCTTCCTCCTTGCTCTAGGATCACCTTGGTTGCTCTGATTGGGAGAAAAAGCTTTGGGAGACTCTCCTATCCAATTTTCCAAAAATCCCTTTCTTACTTGCAAATGAGGCTATTTATAGGCTTTCAAATGGCTTGGTTGGTTGTTATGGTTAGAGTGGGAGGTGGTTAAGGTTGTTGGAGTGAAGTGGGAAGTGGTTAAGGTGGTTGGAGTGAAGTGGGAAGTGGTTAAGGTTGTTGGGGTTTGACATTAAGGTGTGGGGTTTGACTTATGGTTTAGGGTTTGACTTAGGGTTTGACCTAGGTTTAGGGTTTGGATTAGGTTTTTGATTTTGGTTTAGATCTTAACCTGGGGTTTAAGGTTTGTATTAGGGTTTAACCTAGGTTTTAGGGTTTATTTAGGGTTTTATGGTTTTGTTTAGTTTTTAGGGTTTTTAGGATTTTTT
>JAMKQA010015569.1:0-13757 GCA_024699735.1 Posidonia australis
CATTCTTCATGGTATTAAGCATATATAAGGTAACTTTTTTGAGTCTTTTTGTTTTTAAACATTTATTAAGCATTTTTATGTATTATTTATACTTAGGGATATTTCTATTAGGTCTATCTACTGTATTTTCATGTGATACATATTAAGGAAGTTGATCTAAGTAGTCTAAGATGTAGCTTATTACTTACTTTAGCTTATCCAAGAGTTTCAAATCAAAATTCAAAGTTTTTTTACGATTTCCATGGACTTCCGTAAATTTACCGCGTTTCTATCGATATTTCCACCGATGTTCGACACGTTTCCTATTTTTGTCGGACCGAAGTCCGACACGAAATCGACGTTTGATTCTATGGATACGAGGTCATTTATGTTTTGCTACAAAATTAAAATCAATTTCTTGATTCGTTCTATAGATTGTAACACTATTTTCAAAACAAATGATAAACATTAATAATATATTCACTGTATTTGTAATAAGTAGTATTGTTTCCATTTATGTAAAAAATAGGGATACTGTTTCATATCTATTGATAAACAGTAACATTATGTCTTTTGCTTGGATAAAAATTATTTAAATATAAACAATATCACTGTTACAATTCAACCACTAAACAGTAATAATATTTGTACTTCAGATAATATTGAGTAATATTGTTTTCATATTAGCTACTAAACAGTAACACTAAATAAATGTATTTTAGTTGGATGATACTATTTCAATTTCAGTTTATATTCACTAATAATGTTTCCTTTGTACATACAATGAGTATTAATGTTACGAATGATTACATAAAAACTATGACTTACCGATGCCACTGCATATATGAAGTATACTCTTGTTTCTCTGGAATGGCTGTAGAGGTCTTTTACTAACTCGATGTTGACCTCTATTAACTATTGAATAACCAAATATTAGATATTATTGAATAGAATAAGATATAACTATATTAATTAACTTACCAACTATATGTGTCACTGTCGTAAAGCAACGATTTTATTTCAACCTCTGAACAAATCTTTCCATTTATTCTGTATCCTTTATTCATCCTACATGGAATTGTGCATGGTCAGTGCAACAATTAATAGAAGAAAGTATTATAGTTTCAAAATTTTTGTGTGTTATACTTATAGTTTCTTGTATTCTCCTAAAAATACGTCAATGGTTTGATAATCAAAAACAAGAAGGCAAACATCAAATAAGGTATGTTATGGTCAATATTGTAAATAATATTTTCAAAAAGTTCATATCGAAATCTATGTTTTACCATGGTGAAGGATGTTAGAAGGCGTAGATTTAGTGGTGTGAATAGTATAATCGATTTTGATTGTCATACCATTGATGTATTTTTGAGAGAATACAAGAAACTATAAGTATAATACATGAAAAACTTAAAACTATAATACTTTTTTCCATTAACTATTTCAATTGACCATGCACAATTCCATGTAAGATGAACAAAGGATACTTAATAAATGGAATGATTTGTTCAAGGACTGAATTAAAATCATTGCTTCATGACAGTAACACATATGGTTTTGTAAGTTAACTTATATAGTTATATCTTATTCTATTCAATAATATCTAATATTTTGTTATTAAATAGCTAATAGAGGTATACATCGAGTTAGTTAAAAATCTCTACAACCATTCTGGAGAAACTGGAGTATACTTCATGGATGCAGTGACATCAGTAAGTTGTAGTTTTTATGTGATCATTCATAACATTAATATTCATTGTGTGTACATAGAAAATATTATTAGTGAATATAAACTGAAATTGAAATAGTATCACCTTACTAAAATACATTTATCTAGTGTTACTGTTTAGTAGTTAATGTGAAAACAATATTACTCAATATTACCTGAAGTACATATATTATTATTGTTTAGTGGTTTAATTGTAAACAGTAATACTGTTTAGATTTAAATAGTTTTTATCAAAGTAATAGACAGTGTTACTGTTTATCAATAGATATCAAATAGTATCTCTGTTTTTTACATAAATGGAAACAATATTACTCATTGCACATACAATGAATATATTGTTAATGTTTATCGTTTGCTTTGAAATCAGTATTACAATTTATATGAATGTAAAAGAAATTAATTTCAATTTTGTAGCAATGCATAAATGGTCTCGTATTAGATGAACACAAAGAAATTGTAGATAATTTGAAGAAGATGCACGATATGTTGGAATTGGTCAAGAACTTTCAAAATTACAGGAAAATCCCATCATCCATCTATGAGAACTTCCATTGACACCTAATGGAAGTGAATATGAAAGAGAATAAATTTTTTGACTACAACTCAATACTTGGTCGTCCAACCGACATAGAAATTTCTAGATGAGTACATTTCACTATATCTTAGTACATTCTTTAACATCTACATGTTTACAAAATTGTTACACTAAAATCTCTAAAATAGTTTTAATATATTGATGTATGTCTGCATTGAGCTTGCTGTATATCTGTTTTACTTAAAATATGTTTCCTGTCTCCATTTATAGAGTAATTGGCTTGCATTCTACTTCTCAAAGAATGGTTTAATACATGGCATGGTCGATTAGGATCAACTTGTACAAGACTTTCCTCAATAACATGAAAATTCCGTTTACTGTGGAGTATACTTGATGAAAGTCATTGAGAATGTAGTCCTGGGAAACAATATTACTTTCACACATGAAGACATTAAGAGATTCAATGTTGAAATTGCAAGTCAAATACTACGAAGATCAACTATTAAAAAGTATGCTTTTAAGTTCTCGTCACTTTCAAGATGTGAGGAAGATGAACCAATTATTATTAATTGATGAATACTCCGTGCATTGTAATTGTTTAAAAATTTTAGGTTTTTAATTTTCTTTGTAAATTTGATACTTAACTTATACATTCTAAGCTTGTTTGCTTATTTGTAAATTACATTATTATAGTTCAGTTCCTTTAAGTCAATCTAAATTCAGATCAAATTTATATGAGTTGTCTTCAATTCATTGTAATTCCATAAGCTTTGAAATAACATAGCTATGTTATTCTTGAGTATTTTGTTATGTATGTGCCATGTCAGCTACTGAGATCTCAGATTGTTAATCTTAGTTTAGTTATATACACATAGGTAATCCTTTGTTGATAAAGTAATGAACAAAACTATTTCATACTACATATTAATTGCGTAATCCATTTGTAAAAATCTTTTGGTTACATAGAACAGTATTACTCTTTGGAAAAAATGTCATTACCAATGATGTGATATTACGAATATCAAGTTGGTTACATATGTGGTTTCACAAGTAAAAACTAGACAATGCTTTTCATTAATCGATTTGAAAAAGAACCAGTTTCATAAAACATTATTACAAATTTCAAACTAGAAACGCCTTTGTCCTTGTATTACTTTGTCGTAATGCTTGAATGTAAACAGTATTACTAAATATAAACAATTACTATTTTGTAACACTAAAGTGTAAATAGTATTGCAATACCGAAACAACACTGTCTATTCATCTTTTATTACCAAAATAATTATTATATTGCCTGCTCAAACGCATCATTATATTGAAACAGTATTGTTAAACTAATATCTACCCTCGTGCGACAGTATCACTAAAAATGAACTAACTTCCTTTCAGTAAAGTGAATCAGTTTCGTAATACTGAATTTAAGAAGTATGAGGAAATAACAAGATTGTCTAAAATAAAATCATGAATATAAATTACATTTGAAATCAAAATGAAAATATCAACATTATAATAATAAACTGTTATTAGATGTATGACAAAATATTTTGGTAGTTTTTTTTATTTAGAAAATTACAAAGTGTATTTATAGTAATAACTACCATAACAACATGGCCTTACACATCATCCACACCTGACATGTGAATAGATATTTTTGGTAGTTTTTTGAAATCTTTAATATTTAAATGGTATATTTATGGAATGAATTAAACGATTATTTTGTGTTGTGCATTACATGTATGTATGATATTTTTAGAAATTATTTAAAAGAATTAGAATCTGTTAACGTGTCCATCAGTTTGGGAAATACATAAAATATACATCCAATCTCTGTAAAACCATCAATTAGCATCCAAAAATATCATAACACCATAAAAATCAGATTGAACAATTAATCAACGTATAGAATAACTATCATAAAAATGAGTTTTGACACATCATCAAGATCAATTTCGAAAAATTTAATTTAAAAAAAAAAAACAAAACCACTATAGCCCAAAGAGTGGTTTTATACCAATATCATTAGATGATGATCTAATAGTCATGTTGCCTATATATATATATATATGTGCTTCCTTGGTTATTTCCTATTGTATGCATGATGAATTGATTTTCATATTCACCAGCATGTTAAAACTATTCTTATATTTGCAATTGCAAAAGCTAAAAATATTTAATATACACCAAGATACACATATAATTTATCTCTACAAAGTAGTTTGATTTTGACACCTTGTGGTGCCTAGGTGACGAGGCACTCTTGTCATCTCCCTTTTTTATGCTCCATGAGAACCTTGCTTGTCACCAATTTTACAAATCAGGCATAGGAAACTATTTAGATCTTTTGAAATTATTAAATTTTATGTTATTTATGTTTTCTGTGATGTAAATGCTAAAAGTAATGAAGAACCACAAAATCTCAATCTATTTATTGGGATCTAGGGTTTTATCCATTATTTGCATATGAAATACTGGATTTTTTTTGTCAAAATGTTTAATTCCTCCATCCTTTGAATTGGTACTTGACAGGGTTACCAAAGGAGTGAGGGACTTACCTGGTAGCTTCCAGTCTGCTACCAGTAGTGTTCCTTCTGGAAAATCACTTATGTACTTCAGTTTGCTCCTGGCAACTGGCATTTTCTTTGTTTTCATTGCATTTACCATGTTTCTCCCAGTCATGGTCTTGATGCCACAGAAGTTTGCGATAAGTTTTACCATGGGGTGTGCTTTTATCATTGGATCCTTCTTCGCCTTAAAGGGTCTGAGGAATCAGCTCGTGCACATGTCTTCCAAAGAGGTAATGGCCCAATGGGTTTTGGAAATTAGTGCATAAATCCTTTGAAATTCATGTGTAATTCAAAATTGATAACTCGCTATCACCCACTGACCCACCATTCCATTTTTGCTCTTTACTTGACAAGTTCTTTGATCACGTACCAAACCCATTAGTTTGTCGGTTGTCAATTAGTTGAAATGTACAGTAGAAGGCATTTGTAACATTTAAGAATAAAACCTTGAAACTTTGTATTGGGGAGTGTATTGTGAAGTGAATAGATTGGTAGATACTGAATGTGGGAGACAAAAGCTACCTAAAATTTACAAGTTGCATACCAAAAAATTCAGTAAATTTGACATTCCCCAGAAGTTGGTATGAACCATGCTAAACGAATGCTGGTAAAAGTTGTATTTCCAGTTATGGAGACTGATCAAGAAAAAGTACAGTTAGTTTGGTTGGATAAACTTAAAATCTATGTCATGAGTTCTTTTTAATTTTGGAGTTTTTAGGATTTATTTTATTTTCACTATCATGATTTTTAGAAAATATAATAACTAATTATTAAACTACCTTTTTGTAGTTTGTTGTGTTATACTTTTGGATTCCTTAGTATGAGAAAACTTACGTAAACAGCTTCCTAATTGATTGTCATTTTTGTTCTATTATAGGAATTATTTATGAGTGGGAATTATTGAGTTTGCCAAGACTGGTCATGCCCATACACTTGGTGAATGTCATATGCTTTGTGGTTATCGTTGTTTGACTGGAATTCTCTCTTCTTCTAATTCTCGGGACTATCTAGCCACTGGCCTTATTAATCATACAACGCTTTCCTTTGTGCTCTAAAGATCTTCAACGAGGGATTTCCACTAGTTTGTAGAAAGCTGCCCTAAAATTGATAGCTATTCCAAAAAACTGTCTTGATTAATAATTGATATCTTTACTATTTCATAATCAACTATTAAAAATATGAATTCTGCATGCCTTTAAATAAGAACCTAATACCTGATAAACTCTTAATTTTACTGCTGGGAAATCAGATGATCGTGGTGGTTTCTGCATCTAGCATCTTTAGACACTTCTTCATTATTAATAATCCTTTATATGGTGTAAGTTCCCAATTCTAGATTTAACAAATAATGCGACTTCATCCTGCATTACTTTACTATTACCTTAGCTTTGTATATGTTGTTTATATACACAAATTCATCTATCTTCTTAGTGTCCAGAGGAAATTTCTGACACTCTTAACTCCACTTTGTCACAGAGACTTCCTTTTACGTTAGGATTTATCGGTAGCATGGTGGGCACTATATACGTGTCTATGGCACTTCACAGTTACATTCTCTCTGTTTTTTTCTCCGTTCTTCAGGTATTGAAACTTTTTTTATAAATCTTTAGATGGCTTCTTTCTAATTGTCTGCATGTACTATGTAGAGTGCACCGGCACGTCTGAAGAAAGTCTATTGGAATCTAACCATAAGTTGGTTTTTATTTCTAGGTTCTTGCACTTTCTTATTATGCCATTTCCTACTTTCCTGGTGGATCTGCTGGGTTGAGGTTTTTGTCCTCCATTGTCACATCGTCTATACTAGGATGCTTTGGTCGGTGATACTATTTTCTTTTCCACCTCAGTGTAGAGTCTATGTTGTTCACTACTTCGTTTTTAAAATGTACTGGAATTACTGCTACACCAATCACATAATTGATATGTTTTCTTTGAATGTTGAGATTTTGCAATTCCAGCAATGCAAAGATGATGCTGAGGTGAAAATTCTATTAAAATTAGATCCAAGTACCTACAATTACATGAGAAATAGTCTATTTCGTTTTGTTGTCTTTTACTAGACGAAAGGAGATATAGGATTTGTGTTGCGGCTTACATAGTAAGATTAACTATTAAGGCATGGGAGTGGTGGTGGTTGTTATTTTGTTGATGTCTTTTCTAGTTTATATAGTCTAGTTGGATGTTTGTGGTAATATTATATGATCTGCAGTACTGTTGTTGATTAGATACAGAGCAAAATTAAATTTGCCGAATTGAAAAGTGTATACAATATGAGCCTTTCATTTGGGTCGAAAATTTTGTGGTCTGAACAAGGCCCACCAGTCACATGCAGTTGGGGCCGACATAGTATACGTGTACCGAGAATCCTCATCTGTGAGAGTCATTCTAAGGTCGGTTATTTCTTAGTCGGTCCACTTGGATAAGGGTATTATAGAAAACAACTTCCAATTATAAGTGTGTAAGTGAATGGTTTATAATTGTTATTCACTACATATTCATAATCATTTAGTTATACATTCAATACCGGTACAAATTCTGTTAAGAGTGAAATTAAATATTTAATTGCTATTGTTAATTTCTCATCTTAAAAACATAGTTTTTAAACCCGTTTTGATGTGATCCTAAGGTCAATGATCCTTGTGGCTGAAGATGTTAGATTCTTCAAATTCAATTTTTTAAATCAAATAAATATTTTTTTCAATCTATTTACTTATTTATCTGTTGGTTATTGGTCTAGATCCGTCGAAAATTACTATAATGACCATTCGGTCTAGTAGAAAACTTGCCCATTTGGTCTGGGTTTCAACTTACCTTGAATTTGACGTCCCGAACTGACCCATAATTGGACCTCCAATATTTTCCCATCTTGGCACTATATTAGGCATCACGATATTATATTAAATTTATAGAGGCAGAAGGCGATGCCAAGGTGAAAAGCCTCCAAGATGCTCGAGTTTAGAGGTGAGTTGTCGGCCGTATTTAAACGATGTCCTAAATTATAAAATTAAACTAAAAATATATATATATATGAATATTAAGAGTCACATGAACGATAATATCAAATAACTACTTGAATTTGGTGCAATTTGACTTAAAGCAAAGATTAAGCAATGTTTAAAACTCAAAAAGACTGACAAAGAGTGGCTGAAACTCAAAGAACAGTGGTTAGAACTAAAAGAACTATTTGAATTAAAAAAAGGAGATAATTATGATTATTGGATTAAGAAACCATTATGATTGAAACTCAAAGAATAGTGGTTAACATCAAAAAGCTACGCCGCTCTTTGGAATCCCCTGAGGTGAGTCGCCTTGATAACACAGTCATTTCCTTTTTATAAGCTGAACTTTCTGTTGATAACACTGTTCCATCCATGGAACAACATGAAGTCTCTAAAATTGGGTTAAACCGTGTTATATTCCAAAATGACAAGGTTGAATGGAAAAACTGAACCTCCTTCAACCTTGGAAAGGATCCGACGCTGAACCACTTAAGGGTTAAGCTAATTACATGTGTGGCCCCTTCAAACGAAAAAGTTTCAAGTTTGTGTACTTTAATGTTGATCCCTGTGCGTCAGAATCCAGTTTGAGCCCATTCTCTCAGAAAAACCAAGATTTCCAAGTTACTGTTGTTAGCTTGGCTATGAGCTGAGATGAATGGAATATCTTGCCAAATAGACCTAGTATGAATTTGAAAAACCAAGATGTTTGCTAGTGTTAGTAGATCTTTATATAGATCTGATATAAATATCCATCTATGTACTCATCTATGTACTCCTATATATATAGGAGGACTCTAGTGATTAGTGTAGATTTCTTCTTACAATCAACATGGTATCAAGAGCATAGGTTAAGAAAAAAAAGATTCTAGCCACCACAATAGTCACTGCCACCACCTACCACTAACTGCTAGCAACCGTTGACATGTTCATGGCATTGACATTATTTCATCCCTTTCTTCCATTTTCAGTTATTGGCCATTGTTATTGGCACATTGTTATTGGCACCTCCACTTCACTCCTAGATCAATCTACCATGGTCAGTTCCAATAGAGGACGCAAACGTAGACGCAATAAAGAATGCACTTCAGGGGGAGGATGTGGAATTCAGGAGTGCGACTATTGCAGGTGCATCAATCATACCTCTTATAAATTATAGGATATGTTTGACAAATGAGAGTAGGTCTAGACAGTCATGACAGACAATTCCACTGGTGACCTTGGCACACCTGACACAATTGTTGTTCCACAAGCTGAGTATGAGCATTTTTTGTAATATCAGACTAGCTAGTCGTCTGTCCAACTTCTAATGCCACTACCTTAGGTATAAGTGCCTTTTAGCTTCTAAGAATAGTTCTTGAATAATAGACTCATGTGTCTCTTCACATATGACAGGTACTTATGATCAATTTACCTCTTTTTCTTGCCAATCTATCCATTCTGTTTCTATTACCGATGGTAGCCTATGTTTTGTTGGTGGTCAATGAACTGTTCAAGTCTCTTTGCAACTTATTATTAATAAAGTTCTTTATATTATTGATTTCCCAGTTAATCTTCTTTTCATTAGCATGAATATTAAAACTTTAAATTGCTCAGCAACATTCTTTTCATATCATTGTACTTTTAAGGATCTACGAACGAGGAAGAGAATTGATTTGGGTTGTAAACATAGTAGACTATATGCCCTTGTTTGAGATGATGTTTCCAAGGGTCTTCTATTGTCCATTTTGAGTCCGAAGTCATCTTTTATGTGACACTATTACCTTGGTCACCCTTCTCTTCGTAAGCTTCAACAAGCACTGTCATGGATGTCTATGGAGTCTTTGGAGTGTGAGTGTTGCCAATTGGGTAAGCATCATCGTACTACCTATTGTCAATCTAGTTATGTTAGTCATACTCCCTTTGAGTTGATTCATTTTGACATTTAGGGTTTGTCGTGTGACATCAATGTCTGGTTATAGGTACTATATTATATTTATTGATGATTTTTCTAGAGTTTCTTGGATATATTTGTTGAAAGATAGGGCACAAGCATCTAATGTTATCAAAAAATTCTTCACTAAAATAAAAATCTAATTTTTTTGGTTCTCCTCAATTATGTCGTACTAATAATGTCTTAGAATTTGTTCAAAATAAGATTGCCAATTTTTGTGCTTCTTTGGGAATATTGCACCAAATTACTTATTCTCATACATCTCAATGAAATGGCATTATTGAAAGAAACCACAGACATATTCTTGGGTCATTCCTCTTAAGATGTCTTCTACTGCTCTTTCTAGGGCCATTCCTCTTAGGAGGTTGTGTCCTAATTGTCCTATGTTTCATTTACCTCCTAAGATATTTAGATGTATTTGTTTTGTGTAGGGTCTTTCCCCTGGTTTTGACAAGCTTTCATCTCGTTCAATTAAGTGTGTTTTTGTGTGGTACTCTAGAACTTAAAAGAGATGTTGATGCTACAATCCTACTACTAAACGATATATCATATCTACAAATATTACATTCTTTGAATCCATATCGTTTTTGGGCACTCAAACTATTGGTCAAGGCCATGTTCCTCTTCCCACTTCTGTTGCGAGTTCTACTATTAATGACACATCTGATTCGTCAATGGCTCCCACTTGTTCGTTAGAGGTTTATCTTCGTTGCCCTGAGAAACAACCATCACTTCTACCTCCTGCCGAATCAACATCCATACTAGCAGATCTACCTCCTTTTGACCTTCATGTTTTTATTGTTCTTCGCAAAAGTAAATGATCTGTCACTGATCATCCTATTTCACTTTTTGTTTCTTATGATCTTCTTTAAGAATGCTATGGATGAAGAGATGTAGGCACTAATATTGTAGGAATGTTGGTTGTCGATTGGGGGCTCCGGTGAGTTGGAGTTGTTAGGAAATCAAGGTATGTGTTTTCCGATGATCATTTCCCTTTGATTCCAATCCTATTTATAGTAGAGCCTAAATGCCTCCACCACCCTCCGCCCCCACAACAACTCCATCCACATTTACGCCGACCATTTACGTCGGTGATTACTGTCATTAACATCAGGGATTTGGTATCAAGTAATGGACGACCGTTACTCATTCCACATGACCGTTAGTGATGAAGACCACGCACAGATTCCATGCAAAGTGATGTTAACCTTCCACTTCCACTATTCGTGAGAATGTCCTTCATTTCCACTTCCACTATTCATGAAGTATATAATTTCAATTTTCCACTCCCACTATTCATGAGAATGTTCTTCATTTCCATTATCTATGGAAATGTTTCTTAATCCCATTAAGTTCATAAACTTAATGAATTTTTTTGCTGTAATTCCCTTTGTCATAGGATCAGCAATCATATCAGATGTGGGTATGTAACTCAGTTTTATTTCCCCACTTTTCATAATATCACAAATATAGTGATAATGTATATTAATGTGTTGTCCTCTTGTTGTATTTGCATCACTATGTACAAGACTTATTGCTGCTTGGTTATCACAATACATCTCTATTGGACCATTTATCAAGTTGAGATTTAAATCATTTATAAATCTCCTGATCCAAACAGCATGTGATGCAGCTGCACTACAGGCAACATATTCAGCTTCCTGTGTGTATTTTGCTACACATCCTTACTTTTTACTTCCCTAAGATACAACTGCACCTCCAAAGATGAATACATGTCCCGAGGTGGACTTCCCATCATCTTTGTCACTACTCAGATCAACATCTGTATAACCAAGTAATTCAAGTTCATCTACTTGATAAGTCAACTTATGATGTAGAGTTCCTTTCACATATTTCATTGTTCTTTTTACAGCTTCCCAATGTTTGTTCCAGGATTACTTTGATACCTACTGACAACACTCACAGCATATGCCAAGTCAAGCCGTGTACACAGCATAGCGTACATTACACTTCCAACCACTTAGGCATAAGGTGCTCTTAAAGGTTCTTTCCCCTTTCTAGGACATTGGTCCTTACTTACTTTTCCCAAAAACATATGGTGTAGGTGTTGAGGAGTAATTCTCCATTCCAATCCTTTTCAGCACTGTACGTAGGTATCTTTCCTGATTTATACTCAGTATTCCAGATTCCCGATCTCTAAGGATCTGTATTCCAAGAACATAAGATGCTTCTCCCATGTCCTTCATCTCAAACATTTTGCTAAGTTCTTCCTTTGTGTTGTTCAATATGTCAGTATCATTTCCAGCAAGCAAACTATCATCCACATACAAGGATAATATAATAAACTTGCTCCCACTTTTCTTGACATATACACAATAGTCTAACCTGTTCGAAACAAATCCTATATTGACAATCATATCATGAAACTTATGATACCATTGTTTAGAAGCTTGTTTCAAACCATATATTGACTTATTTAATTTGCACACTTTGTCTTCATGTCCTTTTACCTGATATCCCTCAGGCTGTGACATGTAAATTTCTTCCTGCAAATCACCATTTAGAAATGCAGTCTTTACATCCATTTGAACTAATTCCAAATCCAAAGGTGCAACGATAGCTAATATAATTCTTATAGATGCGAACTTAGCTACCGGAGAGTATGTTTCTTGATAATCAATACCCGGTTTTTGTATATAACCTTTAGCAATTAACTGGGCCTTATACTTATTAATAGATCCATCAACCTTTAACTTTTTCCTAAATATCTATTTGCATCTTATGGCCTTTTTGTCACTAGGTAGATTACATAATTCCCATACATTATTCTTTTCCATTGAATCAATTTCATCATTCATGACCTCAAGTCATAAATCTTTTTCCTTTGATTCAATAGCATCTTTATATTTCATGGGTTCCATGTGATTTTCCTCTATATCTGCTATTAAGCATGAAGACTCACAAGAATACAAATGATAATCATTCATCCAAGTAGGTTGAGTCCTTATTCTTTTGTTGCTAATAGGCTCTACCGGTTCATTTCCATTTTGAGTTTGTTCATTTTGATCTATTATTCCATCATTTCCATTTACAGGTTCATTTTGGTTTTCCCTTATATTTTCCATAGGTTCATTCACATTTTCCATATTTTGTTCCCCCTAAATCATAGGCTCATGTTTCGGGATATCATTGAAATAGTTATCTCTCACTACAAGTAGTGGTTCTATTTCATTTTCATTTTCTTCATTTTCTTTTAAATTTTCAAGAAAAGTTGCATCCCTATATTCAATGATTCCTTTTTCTTTATGGAAAAATCTATAACCAAAAGAATTTTCACAATAACCTATAAATGTACACTTCAAGGTTCTAAAATCTAACTTATCCCTTAATTGACCAGGAATAAGTACATGAGCTACAGAACCCTATTTCCTCAAATAATGTAAAGTGGGCTTTGACCGAGTCCACAACTCATAATGTATAATAGGTATAGATTTTGTGGGTATTCTATTTAACACATGATTTACTGTAAGTAAAGCTTCTCTCCAAAAACTTTTGGAGAGTCCTGAATGTGACAGCATGCACCTAACAAAATTCATAAGAGTTCTGTTTTTTCCTTTCCGCTACACCATTTTGTTGTGGAGTATAAGGCATCGTTGTATGCCTTTTGATTCTATGTATTTCACAAAACAGTTTAAATTCCTTAGAATTATATTCCCCACCTCTATCTGACCTTAACAACTTAATATTCCTTTCTAGTTATTTTTCAACTTTTGACTTGTATTTCTTAAAACAAGTCAAGACTTTATTTTTATGGCTTATTAGATAAACATAAGTATATCTAGAGAAGTCATCTATGAAAGTCACAAAGTATTCCTTGTGATCTTATGTTTTAACACTAAGTGGATCACAAACATCAGAATGAATTAAGCCCAATAATTCATCTGATCTATGTCCTATTTCAAATGGTTTCTTAGTCATTTTTCCAACTAAGCAATGTTGACACTTATCTAATTCCATGTCATTAAGATGAGGCAACAAATTCATTTTTACCATTTGTTTCATT
>JAMKQA010015571.1:0-16654 GCA_024699735.1 Posidonia australis
TGTGATTAAATGTTAATAATCACTTAAGAAAATATGAAAAGCATTTATAAAAGCATAATATTCATTTATGTATGCAATTGGACTTACATGCAAAGATAGAAGCTTTTTGAAGCTTATATCCAAATCGGCATACCGAAATTTTTCGGTATTCCGAATCAGGAAATATCGGTACATCACTCGGAGCACCGAAATTCAAAGAAATCAAAAGTTACCAGAAAAACGGTCGACCAATCCAAATCGGAATACCGTTTCAGAAAGTTTCGGAAGATCAACGGAAGATGAAGCGGCACACCAAAAAGCTGTGATTAAAAGAGTAATGTAACATATCGGCAGACCAAATTATTTTCGGAATTCCGTTTTGTCCCGACCGTTGTAAAATTCGGTCGACCGATCAAAAACGGCATACCGAATCTTCTATCATAAAATTACAGATTTACTAATCGTTAGACCCAATTAGGCAAATTTGTATGATTATAAATAGAGGTTCATATGGTGTTCTAAAGACACACATTCCTTCACATTGTTGTATTCTATTGAGTTATCAAGTAAGTTGTAATATTTTCAATCCAAGCTTTGCTTTAAGCTCCAAGTGCTCATCATCTTTTCAAGGCAAGCAAGAGCAAAAGATTCAAGTGCTTCAAAGCTCTCTCTCTTTCAAAGCAATCAAAGGTTCTCGAGGAAGGAGAAAGAAATTCGTGATACAAGTGTACAAACAAGGTAATCGTTGTAGCTTGTAATATTCTAGGTTATTGAATATAAAGGATAAGTCTCAAGTGGGGAACTTGAAGAGTGGACTAAGCCGGGGTTAGTTGAACCACTATAAATCTTTGTGTCTTTGTGATTGAATGTTTTTTGTGCTAAATTCTTAATATCATTCAGATTGCGTAATAAATTCCAAAGACTTAATTAAAACCGGAAAATCTCTATTCACCCCCCTCTAGAGAAGCCTTAGTATCCTACACCCACATCCAAAGCAACATCTAGAGAGTTTACCTATGAGCCATCTCAAAATCGAGGTGTCTACAGTATCCCTAACTGAACCATTGAAGCATTATTGTTATTGATCATCACCAAAAATGTATAAAAGACCATGTCCATGAAACCGAAACAAGACGTCCCAGCCCAAAATACAATGGACTCGGCCCATCTAAGGCCCATGCAGCCAACTTACTGGCCAAGCGCATTTTTGTTTGTTCTCTTATGATTAAGGTAGCATTTGGTACGTTGGAATGGAAACTGAAATGGATTGGAATGGAATAAAAGAATTCCATTCCAATGTTTGGTACAAAAAAAATCTTTGGAATAGGGATGGGAATGAAATTCTCTTGGGAATCAAATTCCCATTGAATATGGGAATTTCATTCCTTCCCGAGAGGTAAGGAATTTGATTCCCATTCCATTAGGAATCATCCTAAAAACGTCGTGTACCCTCCTCTATAGTCGTTTCTTCTTCTCCGCAACTCTCCCTCCTCCTCCGTGGCGTGTTTCCGACGTCTGTCACCCTTAGTCATAGAATGTGGGCCGAGTTGGATCGACGTGGCCCCAAAAAGTAAGTGCCCACCTGGGCCTGGATCATGCCGGGCTAGCCCGTTGGCTTGACCGGGCTGAGTTAGGTCGAGCCTCTTTTAACAGACCATGGGCCCGACACGGGCCATGGCCTGTCGATGTGCCAGGTTGGGTCAGTCTGGTCCATTGGGCCAAAATTTAAATTTAAATTTTAAAATTAGAATTTGTTATTAATAGAAAAATATTTTTAATACATTAAAAAAAATAAAAAATACATAAAAAATAAAAAAAATACAAAAGATGTTTTACATCATTGCACAGTAGCATTCTTGAGGAACTTACAAATACTTTTTTCTGTACGGCCTCCCTCTTCCTCTACGGCCTTCTTTCTTCTACAACCATCTCTTTTCTGTATTTTTTTTTGCTTTTTCGTCTTCTTTTCCTCTCTTTTTTGTGTATGTATTTTTTTTTTGCAAAGAATATTGATATTTTTTATTGTCTTCTTTTCCTACAAAAAATTTTTATTCTACCAAGAATATTTTGTTAATGCTGATTTAGAAAGGATTATCTATGTTAATGCTAATTTAGAAAAGATTATCTATGTTAAGACTTTTATGTGTATGTGTATATTGTAGTGTGTATGGAAAAAAATTATTTTAATTTTTTTTCTAAATTGACAGGATATTTTTGTTAATATGTAGTTGTTAATCTTTTAAATTTTATATTTCCATTTTCTTATGTATCAAATATTAGAAAGGAATTTTTTATCAATTCCATTACATAACAAACACAAAACTAAAATAAATCTATTCCATTTCAAATTACATTCGTTGTTATATATTTTCATTTCAGTACATTAAACGCAGCGTAAGGGTTCTAACTGGCCACACCATAGAATTATAAGGCAACATTGGACGGACAGAGGCGCCTGTTGCTGCATGCTCGAAATCGAGTGGGACCCACTGTGCTGTGTGTATATCGTGTAGCTGGCAATGTCAGATGACAGCTCCTACCACGTAAAAATGTAAAGGATCCGACAACGACCCGATTCGCGGACGTCACCCTTCCCCATCCAAACTTTCCCAGTCGACGTTTGACTAGAATAAATTGGAATTTTCTAAACCAAATTAAAAACACACTTCTCTATGTAAACACCTCGTTGCAAACGACGGACGAATCGATTTAGAAGAAGAAGAAGAAGAAGAAGAAGAAGAAGATGTCAGGGCAGGGAAAGTGATGGGTGGCGTGATCATGGACTTTAATGTGGGTTCTATTTCGGTTTCTCTTGATGTGATATGGCCTAGGAAAAGGAGGAGAACTATGAGTGAAGATGCAAGGATCAGTGGACACGGCGGGCCTCCGATCAGCAGAAAGAGGAAAGCTTGTGATCATGGTGATGATCATCATGACGAGTTGGAGAATGATGGAGAGGTGCAGTCAGAGTACTGTGTGTGTGTGTGTGTGTGTGTGTGTGTGTGTTTATTTTATTTATTTACTTGTTGATTGAAGCGTTTGTGCTGTCGATTTGCTTCCTAAGATGATTTGTCTAATTCGGGTTTTGTCTGCAGATACTAGAGAAAGTGATAGAAGATAAAGATGTTACAGATGCGGAGAGTGCATGTAGGTATGAAACGATTAGGAAAAAATGATTCTATTTCTGGTGCTGGTCTTTTTTGGTACAAGGAAAGTAAATGTAATTATATATATATATCTATTGATACTTGACAAACTAGAAGGTATTTGATCAATGACAACGATTTCTTCTCAATCAAACGATTAATGTCATTGTGTATCATAATCTAACTGTCTATTTTTTTTTATTAAGGTACTTATTTGTATATTTTATTTTTATTATATGACAGCACAATGAATGAAGGAAAGGTCTTAGATGATGAAGCGTCTTCTGGACTTGTTCTTGTTTCCCAAGGTAGTTATTTATATATATAAATGTATTTTGTTTCAGAAAGGGAGATGCTTGAGAAATGATCAGAGAGATCTAAATTGATAGTTGTGAGTTCATGTGTTCAATGCCCTACTATGTCTGCTTTGCAGTTGCAATGAGTCAAGTTGGCCCTGATGGAGAGAAAGGAATTCCATTTAAGAAGAGGAAATCATTCACTTTCATGCTTCAGAAAAGAGGAGGGGGAGAACACGTTGTAGAAGAAGAAGAAGAAGAAGAAGAAGAAGAAGAAGTGAAGTCCACAATGGCGGACGAGAAGGCAACACCAACGAAATCAAGAGGAGTGATTGACAGCGAAACTCATTCCACTGAATCAACAACAATATGTCATCATGATAATAACATATTAAATGGAGTAGTAGAAGAAGACGGCGATGATGAGGATGGAGGAGAAGAATGCCAGGGAGTCATGGGATCAAAGAAAGCAACAAGAAAGATTTCGCCTAGCATAACAGCTGAATCAGCAGAAGATGATGGTGCAACCACACCTGAACTAGAAGAGGAGGAGGACGTGGACAATGGGGAGGAATGGACTGCTACAGTCACTACTTCTGGTGTAACCACTAGAAGGAAGAAAATTACAGTGCAAAAAGGAGGACATGAAGAGGAAGACCTCTACACGATTGTGAAGAAGAGGCACAGCAGAAGAGCTAGTATCTGCAACCATGCCCTGTACTTGTATGAGAGCGGAAAGCCTCGGAAGGCACTGCATCAACTAACGACAAGATCCCTGTGGAAGCTGCTCATGGACTCTCGTCAATCTGTGCACGCAAAAAGGAGAAGAAATAAAAAGAAGTATCGCACCATCGCCACTATATACAAAGCGACACAAAATGGTATAAATAATGATTCTCTAGTGTTTATTATCACATAGTTGATTTTCTTAGAGGCTTTTTTTTTTGGGGTGGATCCTAGCTAGCCCAAATGTGTCTATGTAAAACCAATACAGTAAGAAAATTTGTAAAGCATCCATGGTACCATCTACAAAATTGTAACTACCTATTAGCAGTTACAATTGTTTATTTGTAATCACATATCTTATCATCTATTTATTTGAATTAATGATTAAGATTAAAAATTTCTGGTACCAGAGCAACACCCACAAAAATAAATTAAAATGATTTCAATTCTGGAACGTATCCAGCCAACCAAATAGCCGAAGATGTGCACCTAAATCCCCTTGTACACTAATTGTGAATGGAAGAGATCTGAATCCTAGGCTTCTAAGTAACTTTAGGACAGTAGTTGAGGTCTTTACATATTAACTAGATAATTAACGCAATCTTCTCAATGGTTTCCATGCTTCAGATCTTTCCCTAGCTTGAATTCAATATCTGTTGAATGGTTTCCATGCTTCAGATCTTTGCCCATGCAATTCAATCCCCTGGAACCCTGAATTTCTACAGATAGAAGTGTTAGCAATTTTATTAGTAATATAGCTAATAAATCTACCACTAATTTTACTCAAATTCCGACATGGACCATCATCAGTCAGTAAATAATTGACAGTAAAATCATGTAGATCCTATGTAATGACACATCTGAAACAATCCATTATACATTTTGTAGTAAAAACCGCTTGATAGTAAAGACACATTTTCATAGGATGGCATAACTTTGTCAGAGAGAATGGTAGATCTGGTTCAGCTTAGTAAATAGCTGGGTGTAAGGACCAAAAGATTAGTTGGTGGTATTTGTTCCCATGAGGATATGTTGGACTACCAGGTGTTGGTTATCACCGCCGGTAATAGTGTTGGGGAAAAACATTCGAACAGCAATATAAATTCATCAAATCAGATATATTGATATCATAATATCCAAAGATGAGCATACAAAATATGCACTGAATTCAACAACTTAATACTTAAAAATTTATACATAGAACTTATCTAGTTGAACCATTCCAAATTTCTAATGCTACAGCGACCGGCAATCTTCTCCCAGGATGAAATAACTAGCACGCTTACAGGTTTCAACATTTCAGCGTCAGAAAACTTGATCCTAGACTTACCGATTTCATCAAAAAAAAAAAGAAAAGAAGAAGGGGAAAACTTGATCCTAGCCCCGTAAATAAGCCACTAATAAAATAGTAGATAAGAGTAGAGAATAAACTACCAGTGTATCCACTACAAGACAATATGAATTTTCTATGACAAAAGAATTAGAATGCAAGGCATTAACTTCAAAAAACCTACCAACCTACATATGGCACCCAGATTTAATTGATTATCTTCTACACCAGAATCTCCTCTTCCACCATCCATTTGTTTTGACGTTGATACTAATTTCTTTAAAGATTGCATGGTTTGACGAGCCTTTTTTTTTTTTGGCAAATCCTTAAGTTGTATAACCATGACAAGGTAACAACAAGTATAAGGAGTGTGCAAAAAAAAAAAAAAAAAACAAGTATAAGGAGTGTGAAAATTGTTGAGTTGCCTATATATGGTTGATTTTCATGGGCTAGGCCAAGTTTCTCAAAATGGACCGATAGCCCATGGCAGATTGATTATATATCCTCCATTGCGGGCGTGAAGAAAATAACAAAATCAGGTAACAAGAGTGCTCATGAAGCACCTGTTGTTCCTCAGAGAGAGAGTCCATTCTGGTGGACCAAAGGACGAAAAGAGGACAAAAAAAAGAGTACTCTCAGCTATCAGGCAAAGATAGCCCACCTCACACCACCACTCACAGCATTCCAATGTGGGGAGGCCACTTTTTCCCCCTTTTTTTCTTACCTTTTCCCTCTTTACCCCTCTCATTCCTTCTTTTCCCGCTTCTGGTTTTCTTTTGGTGTCCGCTTGGGTTGAGAACAAGGTCATGGTCTTATTGGGCCACGAGACGTGCATGTCGTACCTTGTGGGTCTCACTCACGACCTGAAATATGTATTGAAAAACATGGAAGACAAAAAGTGGAATGATATCAAAAGCTCTACATATATATATATTAAAAAAATAGATAATCTTCGTTAGCCACGGCTCTTTATATCATTGTTTTAGGTTCCTAGTTATTTTGATCCGATTCAAGAGAATTTTGTCTACACCTGTGAGTTCATACCTAACATCTTCGAGTTCAGACAATACCTCTATTAATTATATGTCAACCATGTAGTTCTTGCGGAGGCAATCTTTAGTGTGACTCGGCCAGGTTACATTTATTATGTAAAATCAAATGCATAGATTCTTTGGCACTTGACATGATTTTTTTGTTTTTTTTTTTTTTCAAGTGACCCGGCGGTTGCCTTGTACAACCGTCGCAAGGAAGACATAAGCTCGAAAAATGCTCAAAAATCTCGATATGTTTCTTCCAGAATAACCTTTTGTTGAATCCAAGAAGACCGTTCAGGTGGATCATCTCAGCGGCGGGCGCTGGTGGAATATCATAAAAAGGAATGGGCTTGACGGATGTTCGTGAGGTCGAACGACATGGGATTCTCTCTCTTAATTGGTGGATGATGACTTCAAATTTAGAAAAAGAAGCATGGATAGAAGGATATTAACTGCGAAGAAGGAAGGGGTGAAAAAGACGGAAAATAAAACCATCACCACCCATTTAATATTCTGGCATTAATCTTATAATATATATTTCAATTTGCTGTTCCAGCATCCAACATCCGTACTTGTCGAACCGGCTACATCCGGTGGGTGCCAGCCCGACCACACGTGGTTGGGAACCAGTTACCCCCACCACCTGTGCTGTGCGTGCCCAAGTGCTGGGACTGCACCACGAAGATTATTTATCATATTCTCCCCAACACTAATTTGATTAATTAACCACTAATTGCACTTATCATACATTAAATTATTCATTGTTTAATCAAAACCCGAAAAACAATTTTCCATCTCCGGTCCTTCAAATGGCCATTGCACTCTCACCCAAGTCCCAAATCGCCCACTTCCTGACTTCCCCTCTCTCACCTCATCTCCTGTGCCTTCTCTTCTCCTCTCTCTCTCTCTCTCTCTCACTCTTTGCTTCTCTCTCTAAACATAACACAAGCACCATGCGAATCAGGAGGAGGTCTCAAACTCAAATCCCCATCTGTCCCCCAGATCTACCAATACTAAGCCATGCCCATCTTGGAGCATCATCTTCTGCTGTTTCAGCTGGTGGTGCAGTAGTGGTGGATGTGTTGTTGCACCAGGATGGGGATCTCCCAATCCAGCGCAGTGGGTGCAACGCCCACAGGCCTCCCACCCTTTCTGGAGCTGTCGAGGGAGGGGATCTGCAGGAGAGGCCCAATCTCCACCGCCCGATGCCGTCGAGGATGGAGAATAACGGTGACGATGGGGGGAACACTGCTGCCCAGGTGAAGGGGAATAGCTGAGTTTGTTTCTTTTCCTCTCTCTCTCTCTCTCTCTCTCTCCCTCTCTCCCTCCCTCTCCCTGTGTCATACACACACGCACCATCCATCTTGTTCCTGCTCTTATTATTACTGGCCTCTTGATGATATATATGATTTGGTTCCATCCACGCTTTCCTGGTCTGCTCTTTCTTGTTGGGTGGTTATATCTCTATATATTATACCACTTTCATGGTGTTGGTGGGCTTCGTTTGGGGTTCTGGGTTTCTTGATTTTCAGTGGTGCCAATCAGGTTTGTTCCCCTATTTAATCGGGTGTAGTCATGTGGAGTGGGACGGGGTGCAATGTGCTGGATCTGTTGCCCTTTCTCTGGTGGGAAGCCCTTGAGGGGTCATCTCATGGGGTTCTGATGAGAGGCACTTCCCTTGTCTTGCTGCAGGTGATGCTGCTGCTTGGAGAACAAGATCAAGAAGTGGTGGATGCACACAGGAGGACATGGAGTTTGGGTGGTCTTCACAGTGTCCATAGGTAAAATTTTTTATTTTTTTGTTATTGCCTCTCTTTCTTTCTCTCTCACACATACACATACACACACACATCTCTTTCTCTCTCCTCTCTACGGTAAAAAGATAAAATTAGTTGGGTTTTGCATCCTTATATATTTGCTTTAGTAGCTCGCCATCATGGGCATGCTGCTGCTGCAGCTGCATCTCATCTGAAGGAGCACTTCATTTCACTTCACCTCACTTCAGTCCCCACTTATCCCTCATGTATATATTCCTATATATGTATATGTGCACCCATCCAATTGCGCATCTCCACAGTTAAAGCTCACATCTCTATAGTAATTAGACAATGAAAAGGAGGGGAAGCAAATATAAGGGAGGGGCACCACTAGTTGAACACACGTTTATATACATATGTTCTTGACTTGTGTGTATGTGTGTTGGATCCTCACAACATGAGCCTTGGTTGGTGCAACCATTCTGTGCTGCACCAAGCATGGTCGTGTGTATGATATGTAGCTGTGGGTTTGATGTGTTCATGATTTGTTTTGTTCTCCTTCATTGCATCTGGGTTCCGTACGTGGGCACCGCTCAGATCGGGTGCAGAAGCATCTCAAGCGATGCTGGTCCCAACGGAGGAGTTCCCAGTGAAGAAGCGGAGAGGAACGGCAGGCGGCAGAGCTGTCGAAGTAGAAGGGAGCAATGAGAAGAAGGCAATGACGACCAACAACAAGCCGATGAGGATAAGCACTACTATTACTACTGCTGCTGCTGCTGCTGCTGCTGGTACTACCACTTGCGTGGGTGATAATAATAATGGTATCAAAGATAATAGTGATGATCATGTGGTGGAGGGGAACGGAAAGAACTCAAAGAGAAAGAGCCCGGCGGTGCTAATGGAAGGTTCCCGGTGCAGCAGAGTTAATGGGAGAGGATGGAGGTGCTGCCAACAGACATTGGTTGGGTATTCTCTCTGTGAGCACCATCTTGGCAAGGGAAGGCTCAGAAGTGTCAGCAGTGTCAAGTGCAATGGTAACAACAACGGCAGCAGCAGCAACAGACCCAAGAGGAGGAAGAAGAAGAAGCAGCAGCAACAACAAGAACCACACAAAGTGGAGAACAGAGATATGGAGGAAGAGGGATTGAAAGTGATCAATGGAAACAGGAAGAGGAAGATTGGAATGGTGAAGGCTCGGTCCATCAGTAGCTTGCTTGATCAGACCAACCATGCTGCTGCAACCATGACGATGCCCTTTCCACTACCAGCAAAAGAAGAAGAAGAAGAAGAAGCACCACCAACACTACATGTACCTCCGTTGAGCGATAGTGCAACGGTGTGAACAGTCGCATGCCTTAATTTCCTTTTCTCTTACAACGGTAGAGAGGAGATACACACCCGAGATGATGGTTCTTCCATGATTCCATCCTCTATGATGCTATGCAATGTGGGTTTTACTGTGTGGTAAGAGTTGGTGGGGTTTTTCTTGGTGACATGAAGTGAACTAATTAACTTTCCATGTTTCGATCATATATATATATATATATATATATATATATATATATATATATGGGTTTCTTTTGTCATATGAAATGAGCCAACTTTTCATGTTTTGATCATACGTATCTCCATGCTGGTTGACACCACACCCCAGTTGTCTAACTTGCCTGGTGCAATGCAAGTAAGCCCCCCAAAATATCCTACATTAGACCAGCTCATGGCTTGCCATGCATTATCATTGTTGCGCCGCATCCACCGTTAGTCCATGCAATATGTACCAATTTTGTAATAAATTAGCTCTATAATCACAACTGTTACGACTGGTCCAGGCCAGCAATAGCACAAGTTGTTGTAATATTGTAGAAGAAACAGCAGTTGCAGTCAGACCGTGATAGGCAGTGGTTATATATATGGAAAGAGCAATGAGAGATGACATGAGGCAGAGGTTTGGGGTGTAGAGGGGGAGGGTGTGGTGTGTGTGGGGTGTGGGAAGTGGAGGAGAATCTTTGTTTGTTGGAAGGGGAGGGTATTCTGGTTATTTCAGATTGGTGGGATCGCTTTCACAGCCTTTTATTTCCTTCTTACCCATGCCCCAAAATTTTGACCCCCGCTGCCCAAAATTCATGGGACCCACTAAAGCCGCCACTTGTTTTTATCCTTCCCGGTTCTGTCTGAAGCTGATAATGTTGACCGGAATGGACCGGTTTTTCTTATTAAACCGGTCCGGTTTGAGGCGTGTGTAGGGCCTGCCATATATCACGACAGCATCCTTCGACTCCTGTTCCTACAATGCTACAATTTTATGTCATGGTGACACGTGACATGCGTTTGCTCCAGCGGTTGGTGTTTGAAATCAGGTCAATGCAATGCAGCGAAAATATAAAGCTCTTCTCTTATATTTGCAACGAAGGATAAGATTTTGTAGGGCCTGTATGTGTTTTCGATGGAAATATATGTTCACTTCGAAAATAGAGCTAGGATCATTATTCCATGATCAGTATATAGATAGATCATTATATAGAATATAATGAATATTTGTTATATATATTATTCTATGATCATTGCATAGATTTCAAGTTCTTGCTCAATAATATAACATGCTGTACCTTTGTTATGTCATCAGTGGCACAGCCGTACCAGTCGATCCTTTTTGTTCCGCTAGTTTGTTTGTTCAATTCAAAATTAATTGATTTTTTTTTTGTTCCGCTAGTTTGTTTGTTCAATTCAAAATTAATTGATTTTTTTAAAAAAAAAAAATCAAAATTAATTGCGAATACCCTGTAAAGTTTTTTTTTGAAACCTGTAACCAGTGTTTTTTTTTCCTTTCTATATACCAATCATTAAACCACATACACTCCATAGTTTGATCAATGTTACAAAATTGAGCAACTGCAGTTCAGATGCAAATGGTGCCAAACAGAGGGCTTACGTACAGGCCTCACAAAAGGAGCATAGGAAAGCAAAAATTCGGCTAACAAGCATTTAGCCATCACAGAGGGTTTCCTTCCTCAAAAGCAGGAGTAGAGGCATGTACTTCTCCACCAGAATGTCCAGCATTCGCTCCTAAAGAGTCAATATCCATAATACGATTTTTGTTGAAAGGAAGCAATGGATTGAAGGCTCTCATTTTTCTCAAATCCTACACCCAAACTTTCAATCCAGCAATGAGATAAGTTTAAAATATCATTTACTAACACACATTTATTCTTGGAAATATTCCTGAATATTCTGTTATTTCTTTCACACCAAATAGACCATAGAAATAATTGCACAAAGGAGTGACAACCAATGTTGGGCAAGTCGAATTTTAGAGTAGGAGGGAAGCTAAATAGATCTGCTACGGAAAGGATAGCAGGGTATAAAGGGTACATAGTAAAAGCTTGCCATACAGAATAAGTGAAAGGGCAGGAGATAAAAAGATGTGCTGTAGATTCAATATTGGTATTACAGAAAACACAGAAAATGGAACCAATCCAGCCTCTTTTACACAAATTTGCTTTAGTCAAAATTTTATTACCAAGCACCAACCAAGAAAATAGTTTCACTTTAAGAGGAACCCAGCATTTCCAGATTACCCCAAAGTGTTTAAATCTTAATCCTCCATCATTTAAAGTAATGTAACATGATTTAACAGTGAAGTTGCCATTTGTAGGTTTCCAGATAATGGAATCCTCCTCAAAGTTTAAGCCAGCAGTGGGAATGATCGTAGCTAGCATAGCCATTTGTTGTTGCAATGAGAGAGAATCTGAAAAAGATGTTGGGTCCTGAATTAAACTATTGGGATTAGAGTTGAAGACCCCAATAACCTTATGAACAGAGGCTTGTTTGAATTTCATTAACCTATAAAGGTCAGGCAAGAGATTTCTAAGTTTTTCTCCATTCCACCATTTGTTTTCCCAAAAGATGGTGTTCTTTCCGTTGTTTACATGGAATAAGGAGAAACCATTTATGACATCGAAGCTTTTTTTGAGTTCAAGCCAAAGGGGAGATGATCTGGAGTTGGAAATGTTAAGAATTGCTCCAAGCCCCCTTGTAGATGAGTATTTAGCTTTAATTATCTCTTTCCATTTCAATGAGTAGTCATTTGATAAGAATTGTCACAGCAATTTACATTTCAATGCCATGTTAAAGTTCCTTAAGTTGATAATACCCCATCCCTTTTGTTCCTTAGATCTACATAGAGATTTCCATTTAGCCAAGTGACAAGCTGAGGAAGAGGATATTGAGTTCCATAGAAATCTTGATCTGAGTTTGTCAATTTCTTTTTCCACACTGGATGGTAGATGTAATACAGATAAGTAGTAAGTGGGTATAGCAGATAATACTGCATTAACCAATGTGAGTCTACCTCCAAGTGATAGTAACTTTGCCTTCCATAGCGATAGCTTATTTGAAATTTTTTCAATGACTGGCAACCAATCATTGTGATTGGGTTTTCTGTAATGAAGAGGGAGACCCAGATATTTTATAGGTAGATGCTCAATTTGACAACCAAGGATTTGGGAGGCTCTCTGGATAAAGGAATCCTGAACCTTAATTCCAGTGATAGAGGATTTATGGAAGTTTATCTTTAATCCTGAAACAGTTTGGAAACAACAAAGTATTCGTTTGATATTTATGAGATTATTCTCAGAGGCCTGCAGAAAGAGAATGGTATCGTCTGCATATTGGATATTCATTATGGTTGGCCCATTGTTTGGTAGTTGAATCCCAGAGATTAAATCATTTTCCAATGCTAGAGCTAGCATTCTGTTTAAGACATGAGTGGCCACAATAAATAGTAATGGAGATAGGGGGTCACCTTGCCTTAATCCATTCGTGGATTTGAAAAAGCCTTTTGAGGAACCATTCACTAGACTGAGAAACTAGCAAATGATATACATATTTTTATCCAAGTGAGCCATTTTTGTCCACATCCTAACCCTTTCATGGTTTCTAGCAGGAATTCCCAGTTAACATTATCAAAAGCTTTCTCAAAATCAAGTTTGAGAACAAATCTGGGAATTCCATTAAGTTTCATGTAGTGAATAGTCTCCTGAGCCACAAGGAATCAATCTCCAATGTATCTCCTAGGGAGGAAGGCACATTGGGAGATATCAATGACTTGGTCAAGGATAGGAGAAAGCCTTGATGCTAAGGTTTTTGCAATGATTTTATACAGGCTATTGACTAAGCTAATAAGCCTGAAGTCTTTGACTTGTTTGATACCTTCCTTCTTTGGTATAAGGGCAATAAATGTCTGGTTAACGTGGGCTAAAAATTCAGGATCAGAAGTGTTATAGAGATGTTGGAAGATATTTAGAATGTCCTCTTTCACCATATCCCAAAAGTGTTGAAAGAAAAATAGAGGAAAACCATCAGGGCCTGGGGCTTTCTCCCCAGGTAAATAGCCAACATTTGTGTGAATTTCATCCATTGTAAACATTGATTCCAAGAGATCAGGATTGATGATTTTGATGGGCATTAAAGAATCCCAATCAAGAGAGGGAATTGTTCTACTATGTTTGTTAAATTGTCTACTGAAATGGTTTTCAATCTCCTTAGAGATGAGAGTAAAGGATTGCTCTGAAATTCCATTGATTTCTAGAGAATGTATAGTATTTGTCCTCCTCCTCAGTTTTACAATATTGTGAAAGAATTTTGTATTCAAGTCACCTTCTTTGAGCCATTGAATCCTGGATTTTTGTTTCCAATAGATTTCTTGTTCTTGTAGTAAGATAAAATGCTCCTCTTTAAGTGCTTTCAATTTATCTAGGATGAAGATCTGATTGTTTGAGGAAGATATCCAGGAATCAAGAAGGTTTATTTGAGATTCAACAAGTTGAAGTCTTTTTTTCTTGACCTCCCTAAGAGGTCCCATCCAAGTGATGATTTGTTTTTTGAGGTATTTTAGCCTATAGGCAAATCTTGCCACAGAAGAAGTAGATTTGCATTTGTAATAGGAGTTATGCCAACAATTCTTTATGAAGAGCTCAAAGCCTTCATTCTGAAGCCAAGACTTGTAGAATTTGAAAGGCGGGGGTCCCCAATAGTATGGTTTAGTGTCAAGTATTATGGGGATATGGTCTGAAATGACCCTGGTTTTTCCCAAACAGAAGGAGTCTGGGTATTTATCTATCCACCCGGTGGACACCAAGAATCTATCCAGCCTTACCATAGTAGGCCTGGTCTGAAAGTTTGACCAAGTGTATTTATAGTTGTTTGGTGGAAAATCTATTAAGACTTTGTTGTCAATAAATTCATTAAAATCCCTCATGTGAGCAATAGAGCCTCCTCCAGAGGAATGTTCATCTGGAGATCTAGTAGTGTTGAAATCACCGCCTAAAACCCAATTTTTGTTTACTTTATTGCTTAAGAAGTTCAGTTTCTCAATAAAATGTCTTTTAAGACTATATTCACAAGGCCCATATACCTCGGTGAACCACCATTCAAAGTTGTCCATGAGATTTGTGAAGGATAGGGAAATAGAGTAAGTTGCTATAATGGTATTTTCTAGTTTAACCACATTATCATCCCAGCCAACAAGAATTCCCCTGAAGGCCCCCAAAGATGGTAAAAAGGTCCATTTGTTAATATAACCTCCTCCAATATTTTTTAAAGTGTAGGGGGAAAGATTTTCCAGTTTTGTTTCACTAATAACAACAATAGTACATTTATTTGTTCTGATAAAATTTTTTAGGGCTCTTTTTTTCCCACTACTGCCCAAACCCCTAATATTCCAGGCTGCAATTAATATAAATTAACTGAATAAATGTGAAGAGAATCTAGGTTCTCTAGGATACCAGCATAATCATTCAAATTTGAGGTAGTCAGACCTTGGTCTGTCCTGATAGAGTTATAGAAGGATCTGACATCAGCTGGGGAATCAAGTAGTATTCCAATCTTTTTGCAGAAATTATTAAACTGCCCATAGGAGTTCCAAGACAAAACTTGGTTTAAAAAATCATCATCATGCTTGTTATCATTTAAATCAGAAGGTATTGCGTCAAAGATAGGGGAAGTGGCAGAGTCAGAAGTAGCATAGATATTCTGAGAAAATGCTGAAGCGACATTGCAAGTATTGTTACCTGGTGCGTGGATGAGAGTGGGAGGTAGAGGGTTTGGAACCACAGAAGGACCTCCAAGGTCGTCACTCTCCAGACAATCGTAGACAGCCAGCACTTTCTTAAGCTTGGACAGGGTTAAGTTTCTGGTTCTCACTTCCATTTCAATAAATCTGGCAGTATCCTCGTCCCTAGGAGTAGGAGAGGTACTGATGGAGGATGGAGGAAGACTGCCTTTGTGTGAGAGGGCAGGCGCGGGGGTGGGGAGTATCCCAGGGGAGTAAGAAACTGGCTTTGGGCTAATCGGTCTAGTCCATACCAACTTCCCATCTTTGGGAGTTCTGTTGCTTTTACCTCCTCTCCAACCTTTGTTGCCCTTGAATTGTTTTCTAACAGGTTTAAGGTTACCAGTATTTAAGGGGCCAGAAGGAGCTTTGACTGGCCATTTGTGAGGCAGAGGATTAGTGTCTTCAAAAGTGGAGCAGAGATCCCAACTGTGACGATATTTGATAGGGTAGACATATTTGCCAAAGGCAAAAAATCTGCAATCAGGGATGTCCTTCCCTGGAAGGATTTTAATTTTTATCCTAGCGAAGCCCAAATGTTGCACATTATCTATATTGTAGTCAACCTCCACAAGCTCAGCAAATTCTGACACCATATAACGAAACATATCAATATTCCACAGATGGTGTGGAATGCCTTCCAGTCTAATCCAAATCCCCTCTTCTTTTAAGATATTGACCGCATTGGAGTTTGGAGTCCAGGGGATGAAAGACGCAGAGATGCTTTGGAGCAAGTGTCCATGCTTCTTGAGAGATTCTGTTCTAGCTTTAACAGAGGGGAAAATCAAAAGGAATTTTCCCAGGGATGAATCTTGAACTTCGATTGCAGCACCATTAGTCCAATACGATCGGACATGGTTTTCAAGGATTTCCTTCGTGAGAGTGGGAGCATGTGCCGTAATAGTGGCGCTGCGAGATAGCAGCAAATATTGGTTGCACACCGAGTCAGTAAGAGGGAGGATGGTGGGGTGCTGGGAAGAAAGACCTTGAGCAGCCATGTCTACAGGGGCTGAGGAAGCTTCCTGAAAGAATTTACATATGGCTACCGCATGAGATGATCTACATTTAAAGCAAGTACCAATATACTTACAGGATGCCTTCAAATGACCTTTCAGTCCGCACTTAAAGCATCTGTTGGCTTTCTTACAGAAACTTACCAAGGGGGAGGTAGTTTTTCTCCTTGGAATGATCTTCCAGTCGTCCCAAGTATCTGCGATAGAGGAGCAACTGTTCTCCACAGAGGGAATGGAAGAAACAGGGGGGGGGGGGGGGGGGGGG
>JAMKQA010015591.1:0-10313 GCA_024699735.1 Posidonia australis
AGTAAAGATGTACTTCAGACTCTTGTGATCTGTGTACACCTCAAACTGTTCGCCATATAGATAATGCCTCCAAATCTTCAAGGCAAACACAACAGCAGCCATCTCTAAATCATGGGTGGGATAATTCTTCTCATGATCTTTCAGTTGGCGCGAGGCATACGCCACCACCCTACCATGCTACATCAGAACACACCCCAAAGCAGTCCACAAGCATCACTGTAGACTGTAAAACTGCCACTCCCAAATGGCAAAGTCAAAATTGGGGCCGATACCAGACGAGCCTTCAACTCATTGAAGCTCTCCTCACACTGCCAATCCCAGGCAAAGTGCACTTCCTTCCTGATCAATCTGGTCAATGGTGCAGCAAACTTGGAGAAATCCTGAATGAATCACCTATAATATCCTGCTAGGCCGAGAAAACTTCTAATATCAATCACAGTCTTCGGTCTGGCCCAACTACTCATAGCTTCCACTTTGGCTGGATCCACCTTGATGCCTTTGTTGGGATCGTTGGGCTTCACTAGAGGGGGGGTGAATAGTGATTTAGTAAGTAATTATCCAATTTCACGATTTGTTTGGCAATTTGCAATATTTCAAGTAATTAGCTAGTATTTAGGATATACTTAGGAAATTGATATTATGCTAAAGCATACAAAGAAATGGGATTAGTGACAATGAATATGCACAAGTAGATTTATAGTGGTTCAGCATCCCTAGCCTAGTCCACTCCTCGAGAACCCCTCGAGAATTTCACTAACCTGATCTTGTTCTGAGCCAAGATCGTGCCGTACACTTTTGACGAATCCTTGCCAAGCTCCGCAAAAAACCGCAGCTTCCTTCTCTCAATCCGGAGAAGAACCTTTACACTTTACAATTCTTTTGCTATAATCTCCCAAACACAATTTCGCTAAGTGAATGGATGATAATGGAGCTCTCCTGCCTTGGGAGTATTTCTAAAAGAGTAGGAGTGAATGCTTGGAAATAATGATGTGTGAAGCTCTATGTAGGGTAGGAAGTATCTCTCTCCTTTAGGTGAAGAATGGGGGCCTATTTATAGGAAAACATAGGTATGAGAATGTGTCTAACATCTCTCTAACGTTCATCAACGGCTACTGGTTCGGTATGCCGAAATCAAAAATGGTTGACCGAAATGTACAACGGTCGAGCAATTTGGTATACCGAAAATAATTCGTTATGCCGAAAACCACTGATTTGGTATGTCGGTGAATTTCGATATGCCGTTCTGGGTTTCATTTCTGATTTCTAATCTGCATATATTTCGGTATACCGAGGAGATTCGATATGTCGAAAATGCCCTTAGTCCTATAATGGATGTTTTTCAATGAATGTTTGGTTTTGGGGCTAAGGTAATTTTCCTATAACACTGTAGGAATATTTTAGAGAATATTACAAGTTCCAAGGTACACGAATAAATAGTAAATTACATCAAAATAATTACAAATATTTTTCTTCTCTGTTTCCTTCATCTTGAATTCTTCTTAGTGGCACGTATGTCTCTGTCTTCTTCGAATGTCTTCCTTTTTATGCTTGAATCTTCTGAGTTCTTCAATGGTCTTCTTTGCATATATGAACTATGAAATATTCTCATAAAGCACATTATTCTTTTGTAATCATCAAAATCATGATATGGCTAATAAAGCCAACAATCTCCCCCTTTTTGATGATGACAAAACTACAAATATTTCAAAGTAAAGCAACATATTATTAACGGTTCTTAGTACAGTTAATAGTCTCCCCCTTTTTGTCATTAGCAAAAATATCATAAACTTTTAGCTCTCTGTCTCCTTTTGTAAACTTATTTATCCTTATATAAAGATGCTTCAATATACTCTTTTTTTTGTCAATTCTTAACGATTTATATGATAAAGCTCAAGCCTTTTTCGTCTTTATTTCCTCTAATTCTAATTTTCTCCCCCTTTTTCAAAAAATGTGAAGCAATGAGAGCATCTAAAAGATTTTTCAAAAAGAATCATATAAGGTCATTAAAATCAAAATTTAAAATTATTCACTTATGCCAAATTTTAAAATTTATATCAAGTTGATCTTTGAAAATTAAAATTATTCTCCCCCTAAAAATATTCCAAAATTAACTTATGGTAGATGTTGAATCTAATTGGGAAACTGATTTTCAAGAAGATACCAATTATTGAAATCTTTGAATTAATTAAACTCCCCCTATCAATAAGTATGGTTAATAACATATTCTCAGTAAAGCTCCCCCTTGATCCAAGCATGGGTAAAGAACAACATGATTATAGGTTATGTTTAGAAAAACGATTTCATATATAGACAAGAAATAGGTCCAAGTATAAACGTAATCAAGTCATTCCACATATAGCCCATAAGCAATTTCATATAATCAAAAGTTAGTTCTAATTTGATACATGACCAAAACCACAAAACAAGGAAGAAATAAAAGTGGATTACTTTTTTGGTGGAGGCGGAGGATGTTGAAGTTTGAGAATCTCCTAATGATATTCTTCTAATTTTTCTTGGACTTGTTCCCAACGGTTGAATGAATCAATGGCATGGTCATCGAGCCAGGAAGACAGTGAGTCTACATCGGAGGAGAGTTGTTGAAGTTTGCTATTGGAGGCTTCCTCGATTTTGTCAAGTCGTCGGTTGATGTGGTCTTGAAGAGATGAGAAAAGGGAGGAGATGTGTTCTTTAAGCCCTTCTTCTTCTTCATCAGGGGTATCAAGAGTAGGAGCACGTGAGGAGGTAGGTTGAACATCTTTCGAAGCTTTTGACTTATCCAAAGCTTGTTCCATTTTACCAATAGCCATAGTTCCTAAGGGATTGGTTTTGACAACTAGGAAAGGTTGATTGTGGAGTGGAATGTCATAATGGTGGAAAAGGTAGGTAAGAGGTGGTCCATAGAAAAGTTTCGTTTTGACATGGATAATAGAATGAGTGAAGATCCTAGCCCAATTGACTTTAATCTTTTTGGTGATGGCATAGACAACTTTGCAAGTTAATTCACTAAGTTCATCATTATGGCCCATCTTTTGAACAATGTTCGCAGCCACAATATAAGCAATTATCCTGGCTTCTTTGGTCAATTGATTAATGTTATTTGGTTTAAAAGTGGATCTCTTATTAGTGGATATGGCTTTATTAATATCAGCATATGACCAACCTAGTTCATGTACAGAGGTGGTGATGTCAATGCCACTAAATTTTTTTTTGAAGAGTTGCCCAATTAATTGGTCATCAAAGGTAATATCATGGCCAAGAAGATATGATGTGTAGGTGTCGTGGCTCACAGTGAGATTGGTGTAGAACATGGACACTAACTGGGGTAGTATCTATTATCACTAATGGATGCTAGAAAGGGAACAAGACTTTGGAAAGCAAATAGATGTTCAATATTGCTAAGCTCAGAGAAAATCACCTTTCTTCCGGTGACAACTTCACGATTCGCAAAGTGATCGCGATGGGCACGTAGAGCTTCGTCATTAATGAAGTTGAAGCACGGATCTGGAGCCTCTTCAGAGGAAGAACTAGGTTCATTCATTGCTTTTCGTTTGGGGCCAGTGGTACACACCTTTTTGGGTACCACGGGAGAGGAAGGAGGAGGAGAAGGGAACACAAGTGTGTGAAGAGAGAAAAGAAGACCTTGCTCAAGAGGATCGGACGACCGGAGCAGAGATCAGAAGAAGAAGTGTCATTCGGTTGTAAGAAAGAAATTTTGAACCCTAGGTTTGATATATATAAGTCGACGAAAAACGGCATTCCGAAACAAATTCGATAGACCAATTTATCACGATCCTATCACAGAACAGTCTACTGTGTAATTTTGATCGACCGAATCAAGAAATTTTGGTAGATTTGCAGAGAAATCGGTAGTCCGAAAATAAATTTAAATGTTTGATACTATGGATTTCTGTAGACCGACATTTTGTGGTAGTCTGACTTAAGAAAAAAAACGGTAGATTGTCAGTGAAGACGGTGGTCCGGAAAATGTAAACTACAATTTTTGGGACTGGGGAATTCGGTAGATCGGATGAAATTGGTTAACCGAATATGGGTTAAACTGATAAAACTGACAAAATATCGGTAGACCGACGTTCTTCGGTATACCGAAACAAGGATTTTTGCAAAGCATTTTAAAATTCATTGAGTGAAATTCTATGCAGATGATTTTATCAATCAATCAATATTCAATAAAGACATACATAACAACTTAAAATATCCTTTTTGAAAGGGATTTATCAATATATATATATATATTTTTTAAAGTATTGTCGCACGTCCCTTTTGTTCCTTGAAGAGATCAAGTAACTCCATTAAGGAGGGATTTTGGTACCCACTTTATTTTAGGTACAAAATTTATTTTATGAATCATGTCAATATTCTTTCGGGGTATCCATTATCCTTTCTTAGTGACAAATTTATATTTATCATTTTTAGCCCTAATAAATCCATTTTCATATGGAGTCCATTTTTTATTCACATTTCCATATTTAAACTTTCTTAATTCAAAGTTTTTCTTACTAACTATAAGCTTACTTACATCATTAAGCATGCTATCACCTTTATTTTTCAATGATGCAAGATCTTTTTCCAAAGCATCAATTCTTTCTTTCATGATGTTCAATTCATTTTTCAAGACATCATTTTTTTTCTCAAGAATATTATTCTTATTTCTTAATTCATCATTTTCATTTGAAATCATTTCCTTTTCAAGCTTTTCATTAATGAAACTTTTATTTAAGCTTTTGTATTTAGCATTCAAGGATTTATGTGTTGTATAAACTTCATTGAATGCAAGAAGCAATTAATCTATAGAAAATTCTTCAATATTGTCTAGAGATGAACTTATACTAGATGTAGCCATGAAACATGAGTGAGCTACTTCACCACATGAAGAAGTGTCTTCATTAGTAGAAGAGTTACTATCATCCCAAGTGGCTTGAAAAGCTTTCTTTTTTTTAATTTTTCTTTTATTATTTTTATTCTTCTTTTGAACATCATTTTTCTTTAAAAAATTCTTGAACTTATGAGTTATAAGAGCAAGATCTTCCTCATCCGAATCATCCAATTCGATGGAGGCGTTAAGTGCAATTCTTTTCTTTTCTGGAATATTTTCTAATTCTTTTTCTTTCAATTGAACTTTATATGAAGTAAGGTTTCCTATAAGATCTTCAAGGGAATATGAGGATAAGTCCTTAGCTTCTTCTATGGCTGTGGTTTTCTTTTCCCAATCTAAAGTTAGAGATCTTAAAATTTTTCTAACTAATTCACTTTGAGAATAACATTTTCCATGGAATTGTAAATTGTTAGTTATCTCACTAAATCTTGTAAACATATCACTAATAGATTCATTTGGTTGCATTTTAAACATTTCATATTATGTACAAGCATATTTATTTTTGTTTCTTTTACTTGATTTGTTCCTTCATGGGTGATTTCTAAAATATGCCAAGCCTCATGAGATGTATTACAATTTGGAATTCTATTAAATTGTTCTTGACTAATTGCACAGAATAAAGTATTTAGGCCTTTAGCATCAAGTGTTGCTAGATTTTTCTCCTCTTTATTCCATTCCTTATAGTTCTTTTTACTAGGTGAGTATCCATTTACAACAATGTCCCATAACTCAAGATCAACGGATTTAAGATAGATGTTCATCCTACACTTCCAATAATTAAAATTATTTCCATCAAAAAATGATGGCCTACTAATACTTTGACCCTCTACAATATTCTTATTAAATGAACTAGAAGCCATATCTAGAAGATGGTTAAATCCTTTTCTAGATTAACAAGGCTCTGATACCAATTATTGGGATCGTTAGGCTTCACTAGAGGGGGGGTGAATAGTGATTTAGTAAGTAATTATCCAATTTCAAGATTTGTTTGGCAATTTGCAATATTTCAAGTAATTAGCTAGTATTTAGGATATACTTAAGAAATTGATATTATGCTAAAGCATACAAAGAAATGGGATGAGAGACAATGAATATGCACAAGTAGATTTATAATAGTTCAGCCACCCTGGCCTAGTCCACTCCTCGAGAACTCCTCGAGAATTTCACTAACCTGATCTTGTTCCGGGCCAAGATCGTGTCGTACACTTTTGACGAATCCTCGCCAAACTCCGCAAAAAACCGCGGCTTACGTCTCTCAATCCGGAGAAGAACCTTTACACTTTACAATTCTTTTGCTATAATCTCCCAAACACAATTTCGCTAAGTGAATGGATGATAATGGAGCTCTCTTGCCTTGGGAGTATTTCTAAATGAGTAGGAGTGAATGCTTGGAAATAATGATGTGTGAAGCTCTGTGTATGGTAGGAAGTATCTCTCTCCTTTAGGTGAAGAATGGGGGCCTATTTATAGGAAAACATAGGTATGAGAATGTGTCTAACGTCTGTCTAACGTTCAGCAACAGCTACTGGTTCGGTATGCCGAAATCAAAAATGGTTGACCGAAATGTACAACGGTCGAGCAATTCGGTATACCGAAAATAATTCGGTATGTTGAAAACCACTGATTCGGTATGCTGGTGAATTTCGGTATGCCATTCTGGGTTTCTTTTCTGATTTCTAATCTACATATATTTTGGCATACCGAGGATGTTCGGTATGCCGAAAATGCCCTTAGTCCTATAATAAATGTTTTTCAATGAATGGTTGGTTTTGGGGCTAAGGTAATTTTCCTATGACTCTATGGGAATATTTTGGAGAATATTACAAGTTTCTAGGTACACGAATAAATAGAAAATTACATCAAAATAATTACAAATATTTTTCTTCTCTGTTTCCTTCATCTTGAATTCTTCTTAGTGGCACGTATGTCTCTGTCTTCTTCGAATGTCTTCCTTTTTATGATTGAATCTTCTGAGTTCTTCAATGGTCTTCTTTGCATATATGAACTATGAAATATTCTCATAAAGCACATTAGTCTTTTGTTAACATCAAAATCAAGATATGGCTAATAAAGCCAACAACCTTCTCTTGAAATAATATGACCAAGGAAAGACACATCTTCCAGCCAAAACTCGCACTTGGAGAACTTGGCATAAAGCTGATGCTTCTGCCACATCTCCAGTACGTTCCTCAAGTGCCTCCAGTGGGTCAGAACATCCGGAGAATACATCAAAACATCATCCACAAAAATAACCACAAACTGGTCCAAATAGGGCCGGAACACCCTATTCATCAAGTGCATAAAGGCAGTCGGAGCATTCGTCAACCCGAATGGCATAACCAAAAACTCATAATGTCCATAACGGGTGCAGAAAGCTATCTTCTGCACATCTGGCTCACTAATCCTCAACTGATGGTATCCAAATCTCAAGTCTATCTTGGAAAACACCGATGCCCCCTACAACTGGTCGAACAAATCATCGATCCTAGGAAGTGGATACTTGTTCTTAACAGTGATCTGATTCAACATCTGGTAATCTATACAGAGCTGAAGTGAACCATCTTTCTTCTTCACAAATAGAACCGATGCTCCCCAAGGTGAAACACTGGAACGAATGAATCCCTTATCCATCAGTTCTTACAGCTGATTCAAGAGCTCCCATAGCTCAGTAGGTTCTATCCTGTACGAAGCCATAGAAATAGGACCTGATCCTGGCACCAAATCAATCACAAACTCCACTTCCCTGTGCGGTGGCATTCCAGGTAATTCCTCTGGAAAAACATCAGGATCAGGTGCCAGGATCAGGTAATTCTTGACCACAAGCGAAGTAGAAACTGTCACATAGGCCAAATAGCCCACACTGCCTCTCGCTAGATGATGATAGGCCTTGAGAGGAGAAATCACTTTCCTGGGCTCACCTGGTCTGGCCCCTTGTACCATACACCAACCTTGGCCTGGACACTCTGCCAGAATTCTCCTCATGGCACAACATATCACAGTAGAATGCTACGCCAGCCAATCGATCCCAAGGATAACATCATAATCTTGCATATCCATTAGGATCAAGCTAGCATGAAAACTCCTATCCCCCAGCTGCATATCAACCAGTCTCAAATACCTCCACGCCAGACTGTGTTCTCCCAATGGAGTGACCACATTTAGGTGGAATGTCAACCTGGCTGGCCTAGACTCGATCTTAGAAGCAAACGACTCGAAGACAAAAGAAAATGAACTCCTGGAGTCGAATAAGACTCGGGCCATCCGATCAGCTGCAAGGAAAGATCCTATAATCAACACACCATAACCATAATCATAATAAGGAATAGTGTCAATTACACATAGGATCTATTATTACAGGACAGGACTCATCAAATACAGCTGTGATAATTCTCACCTTCTACCACATCTCCAGATAAACCGGCATCTAGGGTAACAATGGAGAACACTCTCCCCTTGGTAAGATGACGTGGTGCATCACCCGCTGGCTTTCGCTGACTGGGAAAGTCCTTCTAGTAATGTCTAGACTTCCCACAGTTGTAGCAGACTACTCTATCCAAATTCCTTTGCCTTTGCCAACATTATGCCGCTACATGCCCCATCTTGCCACAGACATGGCACGATCTCATCTGTGGGTCACTGCTAGACCCAGCATGGCTGAAACCCATACTCTCTTCTCTACCAGACGTAGGCCGTTGCTTTCGCTTCTTCCCATAGCTACCAGAACTCCCAGAACTTGGTGCTCACGTCACCGACGATCCATAAATGGAAGGTCGAGAGATAAACTTTCTCCCCTTTTCCTTCTTGGGATACTCCTCCTGAAACAGCCTACGATTATCCTTATAGCAGCTGGCAAGCTCAACAGCCTCCACTATAGTCTGGCATCTGAAGCCAATAACTCTGGATCTCAGCACAGGATTCAGTCCCTCTACAAATCTCTTGGCTCTGTTCTTCTCAGAAACTGCAGCCTGAGAGAACTGCTCTAGCCAAAGGAAGGATGACTCATACTCAGCCATAGACAGCCTACCCTACTTCAGGTTCCTGAATTCTCAGTCCAGCCTATCCCTCTCATGCTCAGGGAAAAACCTCTCATAGAACACCCCTCGGAACTCATCCCAAGAGATCATCAATAGGTCCGCATTCGAGAATTTGGTGCGGCATGTTGTCCTCCACCACTAATCCGCAGCACGCATGACAGGAAAGCTGTGATCCGGACCCACTTCTCTGCTGGACACTCAATCCCCTCATGGATCTTTTCCACTTCCAGGAACCAAGCCTCACACTCCTCAGGAGTGCCGTGCCCATCAAAGGTCGGCACGCCAAGCTGGCGAAACTTCTTGTTCCACGGGTCTCCCTTCGCCTCATCCATGCTGCTGCTACCAAAGGACTGGGTGAAACCCCGCAAAATCACGCCAAATTCCCGTCTCATCCCCCTCCATGGACTACCCTCTCCTGTGTCTGAGTCAGATACAGGAGTCTTGCCACGACTATGGCCACGGCGAGACATCTTCTTGCCAGCACTACAAAACACAACAATCCAAAATTCAGGTGCACGACCCTCTATTGTGCAGTCCTAGGGAGCCACTAGACCGGACATCACCAAGCCAGTGCATAAGGTGTAACCTTAGCTCTGATACGACTCTGTAACGCCCCGATCCCGGGCACGCTACCATAACACAATATCAAGCATAATTACACTAATTATAGAAACATCAAATAATTGTATCAAAGGCTCACCCTTAGGATCACAATGTGTGGCTAGAAGCTCCAACTCCTGCACCAGAACTCGGCTACACGCGGTCTGCACCTGAAAACCAAATAACACGCGTGAGTGACATCTAAGTCACCCAATACGCGCCCCAAAACATATAAACCACAAAACCTCGGTAAAACCATAAATCTCATTTCTTATCATTTTTTTTCAAAACTTGGCTTTCTCTTTCTGAAAATCATCCTTTCTTTTATTAGAATATCACTTGGGAATTCAATCCCAATCCATGCTTTTTCAAAAGCCATGTTTCCTTTTCTTTTCTCAAAACATTTGGAAATTCATTCCAAAACCACTTTTTCTTTCAAAACATTCCTTTACATTTCTTTCAAAAACCATTTGGAATTTATTTTCCAAAACATTTCCCTTTTCAATATTTGGGATTTCTTCCCAAAATACACTTTCAAATTCACATTTCTGACCAAATCTAGCCAAAAACACAATGCCCCATTGGGCTCAAAACCAAATCATAAACACTGGCTGGCAACTAGTTAAAACATCATCATTTCTTTTCAGGATTTTAGGACCATTTCATCAGTCCAATCCTGACCAAATAACATTTCTCTTTCTTTATTCATTTCCACTTTTCTTTACTGTTGTTACCTTGATCAGGGGTAACCAGGCACACAAGCAGTAGGCGAGGACATCCTTCCC
>JAMKQA010015637.1:0-18988 GCA_024699735.1 Posidonia australis
TAATTTTTAACCCAGAAACAGTCTGAAAACAACATAGGATCCTTTTAATATTAATGAGGTTTTCAGAATTAGCAGGCAAAAAAAGCAAGGTATCATCTACATATTGCAGATTTATAATAGAAGGACCCCCATGAGGGAAGGTAATCCCAGAAATTAAATTGTTCCTCCTTGCAGTCTGTAACATGCCATTAAGGACATTAGAAGCAATGATAAATAGCAGGGGGGATAAAGGATCACCCTGTCTTAATCCATTGGCTGCCCCAAAGAATCCTTTAGGGGTGCCATTAATCAATACAGAAAATTTAGCAGAGGATATGCACATATGGATCCATGAGATCCATCTTTCCCCAAATCCCATTCCAGCCAAAGAATCTAACAGAAAGTTCCATTTGATGTTGTCAAAAGCTTTCTCAAAGTCAATTTTCAATATATAACCCTTGATTTTATGAGTATGCATATAATGAACTGTTTCTTGAGCCACCAAGAAACAATCCACAATGGATCTCCTAGGTAAAAAGACATACTGTGAAGAATCCAACACCTTGTGCAACATTGGAGCCAATCTAACAACCAAAGTCTTGGTAATAATTTTGTAGAGGCTGTTTACTAGGCTAATGGGCCTAAATTCCTTAATTCTATTAGCACTCACTCTTTTAGGAATGAGTGTCAGAAAGGTCTGATTGATTGGAGCCAGAAAGCTGGGGTCATGTGCAGTATGGAAGGATTGGAATACAGATATAATGTCATGCTTCAGCATCTCCCAGAACTATTGGAAAAATAACATTGGAAAGCCATCAGGTCCTGGAGATTTTTCTCCAGCTAATTTAAAAACATAAGATTTTATCTCTACTTCCTCAAAAGGAACCTCTAACAGATCAGGAGTTGGTATTTTATTATCAATTAAGATCTCCCAACACAGAGTTTGTTGAGGACTGGGGCCCCTATTGAATAGCAGAGAAAAATGCTCATCAATGACTCTGCTAATCTCCCTCTGAGAGAAGTTAATATTGTTATTAATTGATAATGAGGTAATGGAATTTGTCCTTCTATGACCTTTGACCATATTGTGAAAGAACGAGGTATTAAGATCTCCCTCCTTTAGCCACAGAACCCTAGACTTTTGCCTCCAATATAGCTCTTGTTCTTTAAGTAAATCCAGATGTTCAAGCCTCAGCTCCTTTTTGTGACTCCAATTAATGTTAACACTGTTTTCAGCTTGAATGTCTAAATTCAAAACTTGAGCCTCAACAACTCTAAGTTTGCTGGCTCTGAGCCCCTTAATAGGTGTAATCCATTGCTTAATGAAGATTTTAGTTTCTTTAGTTTAAAACTAAACAATGAGACTGGAGTGCACATAGATAGAGGGTAATCATTTTGTATCCAGAAATCTTTAATTTGTGTTTCAAATCCATCATATAAAAGCCAAGATTTGTAGAACCTAAATGGGTATGGACCCCAATTAGGTGCCAAAGTGTCAAGTAAAATTGGTATGTGATCAGAGATGATCCTTGATCTACCAGTACACAGAGCATCAGGAAAATTTCCTGACCAACCAGGAGAAATGAGGAAACGATCCAGCTTTACCAAAGTTGGGTTCTCCTGGAAGTTGGACCAAGTGTAGGAGAGGTTGTTAGGAGAGAGGTCTATAAGAGCCAATTGATTAATGAATCCATTAAAGCTTTCCATATGACAATTGGAATTAATATGAGAGGAGTGCTCACTAGGGAACCTAATAATATTGAAATCACCTCCCAAAATCCATGAATCATTCACATAGGAGCTGATGTGATATAATTGATCCATAAATAATGATTTCAGACTATGTTCACAGGGTCCATATACCCCCGTTAGCCACCAGATGAGGCTAGAGTCTATACTCTCAAAGTTAACAGTAAGACTGAAGCATGCAGGGGTGCAGCTAATGGCCTTAAAAAGTGTATTGCCCCAACCAATTAGAATGTCTCTTGAAGCCCCAAAGGATGGTGTTGAGGACCAAGCATTGATTTTTTTCCCACCCAGAAATCTTAAAAGACCCACAGAATAGTCCTCTTTTTTTGTTTCACTAATTATAACAATATCACATTTATTTGAAATGATAAATTCTTTAAGTGTTCTCTCCTTATTTCTAGAGCCCAAACCTCTTATATTCCATGCTGCAATAATCATTAAAAATATTAAGCAATTAAAACGAAGATCCCAGCCCATTAGGATCATCAAGATTAACAACATCTTTGCCTTGGTCCAATCTAACAAGATTGAAGAAGGTAATAGAATCTTCCCTAGAGGATAGAGATATGCCAATATTTCTGCAAAATAACTGAAATTGTTTATATGATTCCCATCTCAATAGATCGGACATAATTGACTCCCTGTTGATCCCAGGGGATATATTGCCACTATTCATATTTAATGAGCAATTAGAAGCCAAATTACAAGTAAAATCATTAGAATATTCAGCAGAAGAGCTAACAAACTCACCAGGAGCATGAATTGAGGTGGGAGGCCTTGGGGAGGGCTTTCCAGATGTAGTAGCACTAGTGTCCTCTTGATCCAAATAATCATAAATTGCCATAATCATTTTGAATTTGGCCATGGAGAAATTTCTGGCCTTGCATTCTGTCTCCACCCAGGTGGATGTGGCATTGGAAGTGTCAGCCAGGTTGCAGGAAGAGGGTGTGGCAATTGTCATTGCCAGGCCAGATGTGGTAGATGGGGTAGGAAGCAAACCCTCAGAGGTAGAAGGGGGTGGTGGAGAGAAGGAGGGCCTTTTTTAGACATTCTTCCCTGATTTATGTTGGGTTTTGGGAAAGGAGGTGTTTTTCCCAGAGTTAGGACCCCGCCAGCCTTTGAAATTTTTAAAAGCTTTTCTATTGGGCTGAAGGCTCCTAGATGTTGGGGGAGCTTGTTTAGGCCAGGCAGGGAAACTTGATTGTGTTGTGGTAGTAGAAGGACATAAGTCCCAACTGTGTCGATATTTTATTGGGTATACTGTTTTACCATAAGAAAAAAACCTTACATCTAGTATCTCTTTGCCAGGAAGAAGTTTAATCCTTATCCTAGAGTAACCAAGGATTTTGACCCTGTCTAAAGACAGATCAACCTCTAGAAGTTCGGCAAAGTCAGAGACAAGTCTATGAAAGACGTCAGCACACCAAAGATGATGGGGGATTCCCTCCAGACGGATCCATATTCCTTCCTCTTTTAAACTAAACACAGCATTGGAACTAGGCGTCCAATGAACAAAGGAAGCGGAAAGGGATTGCGGGGAAGAGCCAAAAAGACCGAGTATGTCGTTTTTGGACTTAGTGGAAGGGAATTTAAGTAAGAACTTCCCAGGGGCAAAGTCGGTTACCTCTATTTTGGCATGGGAAGCCCAGTTGCTAATAAAATGTTGTGAAAGAATGTCCATAGTGAGGAGGGAGGCATGGTCAGTAACTATTGCACACCGAGCATAGTGCAATGTAAGCTCGCATGATGCATCTGAAGGGTGAATCATAATGGGATTCTGAGGCGAAAAGCCAGCCATATTTTCTCTAGGAGGGTCCTGAAAAAATTTGCAGATGGCAATGGAGTGATCGCTGCTTTGCAGCGGTAACAGTTACCCGAAAATCTACATGCACTCTGTAAATGACCCCTCAAACCACATTTGAAACATCGATTGTTATCTGTACAATAACGTACCAGAGGAGAAGGCACCGTCTTCCTCTTTTTCACCAGAGTCCACCTGGGAGATACCGCCTCAGGAATATGTTCTGTTCCGGAGGGGGGGAAGGAAGAAGAGCGGCAAAACGAGAGCCACTACCTATGTAGTTGGTATCGTCAGAGAAAATCTCTGAGGAAATCACTATGGTGTCTGTCAGATTGGCTATCGCAGTATTTTCAAGCGGCTCATTCGGCGTAAAATTATTATTAAAATAGGAAGAGGCGTCCATTTGAAAATCAGGAGTGGGGCCATTAATATCAGAAAAGACCGGCATGGCAGGTGGGACGGGTGAGAGCATGTCGTCTGACATGCGTGCAGGGTCCTGATTTCTAGGCGGACCCACCAAGACTTCATTTGCTAGCGAAGTCGCTAATTCATTAGTGAAATTATTGCAATTAACCTCCAAATCCTCAATAAGACCTAATTGTGGGATTAAATTACTCTTAATGACCAGGGGAAGATATCGAGAATACCCCCAGACAGACCTCGAGGAGGCAGAGGCGCCGTCCTCAGTCCTGACACTTTTCGAAAAACATGAAACACCCGAAACAGTACCCCCATGCTGCGATCCCACCGGCGGAAGAAGGCTCGCCGGCAACAATGGAAGAACAGGATCAAGATCAGACAAACACAAATCACCAGAACCAAAATAATCAGAAGTACAATCACTAAGTCCCAAATAAGATCGTGCATAGTCTAGGACATTATCCAAAAAAATAAGAGCAGGCCAGTACGTAGTAACACCATAAAAAAGCTCCCAGGAGACCGTGTCGGAAGGGGCAAGCACGTCGGAGCAAATAAAACACCGATTTACTGAAGAAAACCATGGCGGTGATAGATTTTTGGTAAAAAACATACAATCCACATAGATGCACGAAGAACAGTTATCGTTCGCAAGAAAATAAACAGAAGCACCAAATGTAATCACCAAAGCCCCAAATTTGGATGAGCGGTTAAGCCCCTCATTGGATCTACCCCTTCTGAGACCAGAAGGGGAAGGGGAATAACAGTCCCGCACCAAAGAAGCAGATCGGGGATCTGAGGTCGGGAAAGGGGAAGGCGCCTTCCTCTTACAGCTTCCCCGAGGCGAGGCCGTCGATGAGGGAGTGAGGGAAGAAGTTACCAGCCGACGGCAAGCATGCACGGATGGGGTCTCGGCGGTGGAAGGAGCCTTTCTCGAGCGGAGGAAGTAAGGTGAAGGTGACACAGTATTAGATCGGCGGTCCACAGAGGACGCTAGTGCGGAGCGGTGGCCCGCAGAAGGTGCCATCACCGATCTAGGGCACCGGAGGTATCATGTGAGAGCGCTTTGTCGTGAGAGCTTTTTTCGCAAGAGATTTTTCTTCACGTAACCACTTGCTTTTCCTTAATGTTGGACTTCTTTCTGCGGTAAAAACACTTTACGTGTGAAAAATGGTTTTTGTTATCAGTGATATAAGCATAGTTGACAGATTTGGTGAAAATAGTCTAGAAAAAATACAAGGTTTTAGATTTTTTTTTTTTTCGTAGAAATAGTGTAGTCTAGTTTTAAGATGGAAGATGCTTGTTGTTCATCTCAAAAGTTTTTCCTCAAGTAATTTTTGTTTCATGTTTGAGACTTACTGACCAAATAGAGCATTGATCTTCTTTTCTTTTCTTTTTTGTAATTTTCAATTTAAGGACTTAGAGAGAAAACGAAAGAAGTTGTTTTCAATAGCTAAATAGAAAAGAAATTGGAGAAGAAAATGGTGCCCAATTTCCTTTAATGAAAAATAGCACCAGATATGTGGTAATACGTGTTCCATAGGATATATTTTAAAATAAGTACTAAATTAGTTGACTTAATTTTTTTTGGAACTTCTAATCAACAGAATTACGTGTGAATCATGATTAAAACTACAATGGTTGTTACTTTAAGCCATGCAGACCTTCATTAGCTTTTCAAAACGAAAACAGTGATTTTCTTTAAACAATTTTGTCCCCATAGGAACATGAAGAAGAAAGTGAAACAAAAAAAAAATCAGGTTTATGGAAAGAAATCCATATCAGCAAACAGAAAAAATAAGCACACTTAGATCTATCTTCTTTGGAAATTCTGTTTTTTTTGTTAACAGTTGTGATAGTAAGAGGTGAATGTTCCAGGATTCGAATCCAGAACTTGTGGCGAGTTTAAAGTTTTCTCAACCACTGTGACAATGAGCTATTGTCCTTTGGAAATTCTGTTGCCCTTGATAATTCTGACTTCTCCCGCAACAATGCCAGCTCCTGGGACCAAAAGAGGCATCACAATTTATGTTCATCCAATTTTGAATCCAAAAAAAATAATGCTCCAGTAAGAAAAATAGGTGACCAAGTGGTGAATGGATGATATTTGTAACAATTCTGTAAGCCTGGTGCATGTCTGTTTTAAGTTCTAGATCACTAAGAATATGCTTGGACACTATTTAGTGATGTATGGGTTGGTAAATGGTTCGATTTCATTTTTTTTTTTTAACGTAGATTTGTTTTGGTTCCAAGAAGCCCAAACAGACATAGTCTTTAGGTACATATATGCATATGTTTGTATAAACCACATCTGCCGTAGATTTGTATAAACAAGTTTCCAAGCTATATACGTGATGTTTTGACCAAGTATGCTAGTGTAGTTGTTTTCTTTAGTTTATTTCATTTGTATTCCCTAAAAATATGTTCATAGGGGGCTAAGTCAAGTGTTGTTTTTGCCATGTATATAACACATGGATTTATGTCTTTACTTGGCTTTATCCTTGGACAAATGATTTATGATATGTCAAGTTATATGTTTTCCAAAAAACACAGGGAGTTCTATGTCGGTGAAAGAGAGCTTGAGAGCTCTACGTAAATCCTTGTGTGATGACTCCTGTCTAAGCGAGCAATGTGGATGGGAAGGACATGCCATATGTGGCATATGGCATATCTTCTATTGAAATCAATTTTACTAATATCTTGTTGCACCATCTCCTAAGGTAGAAAAGGCTTAAGTAAGGATTTCTGCAATAATCTTATTATGTTGATATCCTTGTTCATTACAAAGATTCCATGATGAATAGTGGTTGTGATTTCTGTCTGGAAGAATTTTAAGGTAAATAAGATTTAAGTGCATCAAGGGGCATAACAGTCGATTTGAAGAATTTGAACTATTTGAACTTTGTAAAATAGATTTTGTATTGTTATTTTCTGGGAAATTAACAGCATAAGGGGGCATAACATCAAATTAGTTGCTTAGAAGAATACAACATGCAATGAATGATGTTTTCAAAGCACCAAATGGTCTCACATTTGCCTGAGAATGGCAACAAGTAAAGACATTTTGTTTATATTTATAAAAAGGCTTTCATCACTCTATATTTCTTAGTCTTGTATCATTATCTCACATTCAAAACTGATAAATAACAGAAGAAATGCATAAATAAGGATTTAGTATGACACTTATCTTATCTCAATAAAAACCTCAACGACAATGCACATCTATTTCAATCTGTCGAATCAGTTTTCCCTAATATGTCCAAAGTTTGCATCTATTTCAATATGTCAAATCCAAGAAGGGCAAGGAAGACTTCATCCGCCTGGAGCGAAGTTTTGCACGAGATTTTGCACACACGAAAATCTAGAAAAGGCAAGGAAGACTTCATCCTCCAGAGTGAAGTCACACATTGGATTTCATGCATGCGAAAATCCAAGAAGGGCAAGGAAGACTTCGTCTGCATGGAGTAAAGTCGTACACTGGATTTCACACACACAAAAATATAGGAAAGGCAAAGAAACCTTCGTCCGCCTAGTGTAAAGTCATGCATTGGATTTTGCGCATGCAAAAATCCAAGAAAAGTAAGGAAAACTTTGTCCGCCTAAGGCAAAGTCGTGCATTGGATTTCACACACACAAAAATCCAGGAAGGGCAGGGAAGACTTTGTCCACCTAAAGCAAAGTCGCACAATGGATTTCACACACAAGAAAATCCAAGAAAGGTAAGGAAGACTTAGTCCTCCCAGAGCGAGGTTGAGCACTAGACTTCGCACAAGCAAAAATCCAAGAAAAGCAAGGAAGACTTCGTCCACTAGGAGTAAAATTGTACATTGGATTTTGTACATGTAAAAATCCAGAAAAGGCAAAGAAGACTTCGTCCGCTTGGAGCGAAGTCGCCCATTGGATTCCGTGTATGTGAAAATCTAAGAAAGGCAAGGAAGACTTCCTCTACTAGGAGTGAAGTCGCGCACTGAATTTCATGCACGCGAAAATCCCAGAAAGGCAAGGAAGACTTTGTCCACCTAGAGCGAAGTCACGCATTAGATTTCGCATAGGCAAAAATCCAAGAAGGGCAAGGAAGACTTCGTTTGCCTAGAACGAGGTTAAGCACTAGATTTCGCACACACCAAAATCCTGGAAAGGCATGGAAGACTTTGTCCACCCGGAGTGAAGTCACGTATTAGATTTCACGCACACAAAAATCCAGGAAAAGCAAGGAAGACTTCGTTCTCTCAGAGCAAAGTAGTGCATTGGATTTAACGCATGTGAAAATCCAAGAAAGGAAAGGAAGACTTCGTCTATCTGGAACGCAGTCACACACTAGATTTTGCGTGTGTGAAAATCCAAGAAAGGCAAGGAAGACTTCATTCTCTCAGAGCGAAGTCGCGCACTGGACTTCGCACATGCGAAAATCTAGGAAAGGCAAGGAAGACTTTGTCTACATGGAGCAAAGTCTCACATTAGATTTCGCACATGTGAAAACCCAAGAAAGGCAAGGAAGACTTTGTCCACCTGGACCTAAGTCATGCATTAGATTTTGTGCATGCGAAAATCCAAGAAGGGCATGAAAGACTTCATCTACCTAGAATGAAGTCACACATTAGGTTTGGCACACGCAAAAATCCAGGAAAGGTAAGGAAGACTTCATCCTCCTAAAGCGAAGTTGTGCACTGGATTTCGTGCACGTGAAAATCTTGGAAAGGCAAGGAAGACTTCGTCCGCTCGGAGTGAAGTCACACATTAGATTTCACACACGCAAAAATCTATAAAAGGCAAGGAAGACTTAGTCCACCTAGAGTGAAGTTACATAAGGGAGGCAAACTGGACTTCATTCACTCAAAGCGAAGAGATAAAAGTCAGACTTTGTCTGTCTGGAGTGCAAAGTTGCAAGAAAAGTAGAAAACTAGAGAGCACAGGATTTCCTGGTCGAAACAACATGTGCAACTTGGATCTCTATTCTAACTTCCAACACACACCATGGGACAAATCACAAACTATGCAGAGCCAAAAAGAAAGATACCACAAAGCAACTGAAATGCCCCTAGTATCATGAAGAGGACACTAAAAGGTAGCCAACATACTTCTGGAATCAAGATGAAGATACCAGAAGGTAGCCGACATTCCTCAGGCATCAAGCAGGAAACACCAAAAGGTATCCAACATGCCCTTGGTATCAAGTAGGAGACACCAAAAGGCAACCAACATGCCTGGGGTATCAAGAAAGAGATACCGAAAGGTAGTCGACATGCCCGGGGTATGAAGTAGGAGACATCAAAAGACTACCAGCATGCCCCTGTTATCATGCAGGAGACACCAAACTGCATCCAACATGCCCCTGTTATCAAGTAGGAGACACCAAAAGGCATCCAACATGCCCCTGGTATCAAGCAAGGAGATACCCTGGTATCAAGCAAGGAGATACCAGAAAGGAGCCAACATGTCCCTAATATCGAGGCAAGCTACCTTAGGAAAAAAGGTCAGGCACCCTCTAGGGGTGTGCAATGGTCATAGATCAGGCATGTGATGTTCTTGTTAAGAAAAATGTGAATTGCAGACATGTCGGTCATCACAAACCACCCAATGCGATGGGTGGCCAAAACCTGAAAAAGCACAGGACCTCTGAGCGAGGGCTTTGCAATAACGCTAAGACCCCATTTGGAACCTCTTATTTGTAGAAGTCAAATTGTGAGATTTTAATAGAAGCTGGCTTTTGAGAGTATCTGTAGAAACTAGATTTTAGCTTAGTGAAGAAAATCTTGTTTGGCAAAAAAAGATTCCACAACAATAGTTAGATTCTAGCAATATTGATTTTACATATTTACCTCCCATCTAATGGCAAATCTATAAATAATAAGGGCATTTCTATATAATTAAATTAAAAAATTAAGGCTACAAACGTAAATGCATACCTCATTTATTCAGCTTCTGTTAGAAGCTCTCTCTGGCCAACTTCTGGAAAACCATATTTTTACACATGGTTTCAGGATCTAGAAGCTATAGCTTCTGTGAAAAGTAGGCTCCAAATACCCTATTTGGAACTGTTTCTAGGATATTTGATGGTTTGGCAAAAGCTAACCACTCAAAAGCTGTCTATAAGTAGTTCCAAATGGAGTCTAAGCTTACACAAGTTTTCATCCACAGCCCTGATTTTCGAAAACAGGGAAAAGGGAAGGTAGATTATTAATGCAGTTATTATGCTTTTAGTAGCTTTGAACTTAAAGCAACAAACTGATGAAAGGACACCTCTGCACTTCCTGATCCAGGAGACACATTAGTCCTTGAGCAATGCCATTCCATGCAGTGGTTGGTGACTCTCTTTCTCTCTTTGACGAAACAGCTCTGGATGATGCCTTAGCTTTGCAAAGTATAACATTTAGCTGCACACAAGTAGCAGAAGTGTTGGGTATAACCTTCTAGCCTCTGCCTTAACTCCTCGAGGATTGACTACCACTTTTGAAGCTCTTGGTATAATATTTCTTTTCCGCTCATGAGTGATCGGATTTGCGTCTAACACCGTAAAGCTGCTGCTTACACAAGGGATTTGAGTGTGCTGTTTCGCTCAAAGGGTGGGGCCAGGCCCTCTAGGTGCTGCTTCTCATGTTGATGGCAAGTATTGTGCTATAGTTGGAGGATAAGGCAACTTCGATGCTCATCTGAGTCACTCCTCTCATGGGCACCTTCTTTCTTCAACTTCTCTCTTCATATTTCTTTAATGCCCAAAGTACATATCTTATCAATTTTTTTGGCTCACATGCTCTCAATTCCTTATGATATGTATTCTCTTTGCCCTCTTGGGGTTGCAATCCTAGAGGAGAGTTAAGAGTTGGGCTATTCAACGTACACCCTCAGCCTCTGCTTGTGTAGGGGGTAGCCTCTGGCTATGCTTTGCTTGGCCTTGGTCCTCTCCATGTCTAGTGGACTCTCTTGATTGGATTGATCTCGCTCTTTGTATTTTGCAACAGGTTTGGCAAGATCTGCTAATTTGCTCTAGGTCGCACTCATTTGGCCACATACAATGATATGGCATTGCTTAGGTAAATGCTGCTTGAATCATTGGTGTTTAGCATCTGCTTCCCAATGTTACTTATCATCCAAAGCCAAGTTTTTGTGCTTATGCAAATTTTTATGGCCTTTTTGGATTTTAAGCAAAGGACAAGCATTTTTTTTGGATTTTGTGGGTTTTTTTTTTTTTTTTTTAAACACAAAATCGAAAATTGGTGAAAAGGAAGGACATGTTTTGGGGTTTTTTTGCTATATTTGATTTTTTTTTGTTGGTTTTTGTAATTTCCGAGATACATAAAAAAATGAAATGAGCATGCAACAAAAGCAAAAGTATGTTTTTGGTCTTTCAAGGATTTTATATTTTTTGGGATTTTATATAATGCAAGAAAAACACGAAGTCATGTAGAAAACCAAAAAACAAAAGACAATGTGTGCAAAAAAGAAAATGGGAGGGACTTACCTGTCAGCAACCTCGAAACCAACGTTCTAGTGCCACTCTCGTGCTGCTACTGGTGCTGTTGGCACTGCCTTGACTGCTCTGGTCATGCGTTCCTCCACCCTTGCAAAGAAGTTTCTACTGACCCAAGGAGATGAGTGACCGGGAGAATAGGATGGTTAGGGTAGATGGAGCCAAACCGATGAAATCTGAAGGACCCATTGGGAAAGAAACGTAATCAAGAGGGACAAGAGTGAGGAGACTCTCGAGGTCCCAGCATCTCCCAAGCTTGTAAACTCAGGCAGGGGCTAGCCGAGTAGGCCAAGGTTTGTTGGTGCCGATGCAAGTACTGAATCTACTTCCTACACACGAATGCTGATGACCCCATCATCAATCAAGCTCTAAATAACGTCCTAGAAAGTGTCCTGTGGTTCGATGATAATCGCATTACGCACTCGTGTCAAGCCACGGTGGCAATGGGATCAGTGGTAGACAAGTATTCGGTAGTTTCATAAGTGACGCGATTATAGGGAAGACGACGCTTAGAGGCTCAACTAGAGGAGTATAGTCACTCTCTATCTAACGAGATCGTCCTTTACTTGATTGTTGTCCTTGTTGAGCAGTGCATCATGATGTGTTGCCTTGATGTACGAGAAGACTTGCGAAGGGGGCTGAGTGCTTGATGTAGAGACAGGGAGCTAGACTGTTTCGGCATCAATGAGGTCTTGAACAACGTTTAACAAGGTGAAGCATTTGTTAGTCGAATGCCTAGTGCTTCAATGGAACTTGCAGAACAGATTTGGCTTAAACCACCGTGGAAAAGGGTTCGACGGTGGCTGAGCCTCAAGGAGAGTCGATAGATGGGCAACCTTGGGGAAGAAAGAACTAAGCGGCTCGACCATGGGAGTGAAGTCGAAAGGCCAGCACCGAGCACGCCTCTTCTTCCATTGTGGCTCTTGAGGAGTGGGAAATGCAGGGGGCGCAAATAGATCAAAAGGCACAACTGGAGTGGAAACTGAAGGCACAGGAGGCCGGGTGGCAAGAATAGATAGCTGACTTTGCATGGCCTAAGCTAAGGCCTGCATCTCTTGAGTCGACCAAGAGAAGGTCTCGACTTGCTGGGATAAAGTAACTAAAGCAACAAATCTAATGGACACGGAAGACTCTGGTGTGAGCACAACAGTGTTAGGTTAAACAGTCAAAGGCGGCATGATTGTAAGGATTGACGAATGAGGGAGCGTCTTAGCACAATGACCCAGCAGTGGACAGATAGGTGAAGCAAAAGGTGGGCTAAAGGAAGTCACATCGGATGAAGGATGCTAAGATGACCCAAATGGGGAAGGTGGTGTCCCAGCATAGGACACCACGAATGATCCTCGACATTGGGGAGCAGCTAAGCTAGGCAAAGAGGCAATGGATAGGAGTGCAAAAGTTGAGCCCAGAGAACAAGGGGGTTGGGTGAAAAGCAGGAGAGACACCTAATAGCTCAGTCCACCAATTTCAAGGGAAAGTGCAAATTGGTCTTGTGCCTTGGCATGAGGTACCACAGGTGGAGAGGCGACAAATGCAACAGGACTAAGGAGCGATCCTGAGGAAGACACTCAAATGCAAAGATGAATGTCGGGCAAAAGAAAGGGGCAAGTCTGATCGACCATTTCGGCATCCGTAAAAGTAAAAGGGTCAAAAGGTGGATTCCCGATGATAGTGGAGAAAGTCCAGGTAAGCAAATAGAAAAATGGGATAGTCGAAAACCAAATGCAAGGATGAGAGGCGAACACAACCCAAAGACGCACTATTAGGTGCAACTCAGGACTTGTGTGGCAAGCAAAAGCAATTAGAAGGTTGCATGGAAGTTACATTGTGGCATGAATGGTACACATGCAAATGAATACCTTAGTATGTGCTCTCTCCCTATGCATGCCTCGAGTAGGCTGTCCACTCGAGACTTACTCATGGGTAAAGGATTTTTGACTCAGGATAAAAAATAAGGTCTCCACTCTAAATTCTGGCCAAAGCTCAGGCAGTGAACAAGTAGTGTATTGGTGGCCTTAACTCCTGCCAAAGAAATGAATTGTTTCCTCTACTAATGCTGACGTGACCTCAGACAAGGGGGGATAAGCCGATAACTCATCCCACGCCAAAGCCATAGAACAAGAAACCAAAACTACCCTTCTCAAATTGTAGGTGGATACAAGAGAGGAGAAAAGGCATGCTTCTCAATGCTTATTCATGTGAATATGCTTGGTGTCTTTTACTTGCATTTTCATGAAGCTAGAGGGAAAAAAATGTAGGTCTGTCTCTAGTTTTGCCTATGTTTCTGTTTTTATCTTACGAATTTTATATTAGGTAAAGGGAAAAGTAAACATGTCTCTACTTTCCCTAGAATAGCAAGTGTGAAAGGGGACGAAACATCCAAGCATGGCAAGCAAGCATCAATCGTCAGGTAAAAGGCATGCGCATGGTATGTGCTAGTGTTGTGTTATCGTGATTGTGGAAAAAGAAACGACCATCACATCAGAAAGCATGTAGCAGGCATGTGCAAGTGTAGTCACATAGTAAATATATAAATAAAGACACCCACCTAACAAAAGACATGCATTAAGAAAAAATAAGGCATAAATAATGCTAAAAGGGCAAGCAACGTTAAGCAAAGCAAGCAAGCAAGTGAGCGGAAAAAGTCAAAGCGAATGAGGAAACCCAAAACGAAAGCCAGAGACTTGTTATCCCTAGCAAAGTTGGCAGTTCTTATGACCATGCCGATAACCACTCGTGTGAAGCATGAGAGGCCTAATGCACGAGACCAATAAAGTCACGGCAAAAATCCAAGGCAAAAGCTAAAAGGCAAGGATAAGGAAGTAATGGAGTCACCACCTAGTTTATTTGGAATCGGAAGACAAGGAAAACCGAATATAGAAAAAGCAATGAAAGTAATGCAATGCAGATGTGATGCTTTATGCAAAAGAAATGCGACACAATGGTCATTACATACTAAAGCAAGGATAAGGACCCTTGTTATGCATGAAGAAGGTGTTAGGCACCCCTATGTGTCTGACAAGTCGGTCTTTCTCGGCTAATTCGCTTGCACGTGTGGCTAATTCACGTGTGCTTGTTCTTACTTTATGCCTAAAATTGAATGCTTAATGCTATGCCAATGCGAATGAAACATGCAAGGTAGAAAACAATGCAAACTAATACTCAGTCATGCCATATGTGTTCAGAACTAGGGCGCACGTTCATAGGAGTTGCACTAGTGCAACCTACTAGAGAGGTACACAAGATCATCATGCCTAGTTCTTGAAAACTCTATATAGTAAGCATCACTACTCTAATAGATACAAACAAAAGCCAACAAGCGTGTAACCATGCCATGTTAAATGCCATGCAAAAAATGTGAGTAACATATGTAGGAAGATAAGTATGCAATGCAAAAATCCAAATTAGCTGAGAAAACCATGCAAAATAGAGCCCAGCCCTACTGTCTAGACTCTGGGCCAGGGCAAATGCACCTAGAATTTGCGCCACCTTGGTAAGCCTCGAAATTGTGCCTCTTTAGTGCCACCTAGGTACTCTATTACAAACTACAGGCTTCATCGTCAACAATGGCAAAGAGTATGCTTTTGAAATGTGCAAGTGAGTGTCGAATGAGCATGCCTAGATGCATATGAGTGTTTCTATGGGTTTGGTTCAAATCCACGATGCCTGGCCACCTCTCCCCACCTCTTAGGTGTGTTGTTCGGTTTCACCGACTCCTACAGCCATGGAATCCAATTACAATCACCAAGAAGCCTCTGTAGCATTCATGGAGGACGGAGGAGGTGAGAGATGCGAAGCATGCAATGCCAATGTCTAGAAATGCAAGTCAGTCCTACTCCTTGACCTTGTTGGGTCTCGCTGGAGCTCTCAGCTTCACCTAGCCATGTTTGAGGCTGTGAGCAAGAGGGGCTCATTGTAGAGGTTCTGGAGGATGGAGAGGAAGAAGAAATGGCATCATGCACGATGATGGGTAACGTCCCATGTCCAACAACCAATAGCCTCACACAAACAGCGAACCCATCACCGAAAAACCAAAACAATGCAACAGTGATGGAAAAACAGGAATAAATCTGGTTGAAAAACGATGCAAATAGGGTGAAACTATACCAATTCACACGGAAGAAGAATCAACTACATTGGAGGAGGAATGTTACTTATGTGGAGGTTGAAATTTGGCTCCCAGCGACGAAGGCTCACTCTGAGTTGCAGATGCTCGAACGACGAAGGTGGCAACTGGGCCTTGGTTGCAAAGGTGCTAGGGCAATGCTTGGAGGGGATGTTGGGCTATGTGAGTACTCAGATGGGAAAGACTGAGGCTATGTAGTTGCTTAATGGATCTTGCTGTGGTTGGGATGCAAAGATGGTAATGCAAGTGGCTGGAGATGGGGGAATTTAGTGGTGCCATGGAGGTGGTGCAGTTGAGGAGTCACAGAATGCCTGTGAGCTGAGAAAGCTTCATGGGATGCCAACCAGAAGGGTCGTCGGATGCCTGAGGAGCTTAGAGAGATGCCAGGACTAGCCCCCCAGAGTTGTAGGAGTAAGTGTTTTAAGGCAGAGAAACAAAGAGTCTTGGAATCCAAAAGGTCTCTACATGGGATTGGATGGGGAATTGGATTCAAGATGAGGGCATGATGGTCCATTCATAGGTCGTGGCTAATAAAGAGCAAGAGAGCCAATGTTCGTTAGTTACATCGATAGACTGGCACTCTAAATTCAACTAGTACAAGGCACTTGCACCACCTTAGTGCACCTTATAGTTCACCTAGTTGCACCAACTAGTTGTGCCTACCATACTGCAAGTCTTTTGTTTGATTGGATGAACCATCAATGGGCTTTTAGGCTTGTGTTTGGGAATTGACTTATGATATTGGATTGGTCTAGGATGCTAGGTAGGTCTTGTTACTGGAAAATGCAATTAGATCCATCACGTCGAGTGTAAGTCCTGTCAAAAGAGTCTGCAGATAAGTAACCTTAAAATCAGGATGTCTACACTTTCTTATTTGAACTCCTATACCACTTCTTTTGAAATCATCTCTCCTTCAAGAATTCTTGAACTTGTGAGTGATAAGAGTTAGATCTTTTCTTTCATCTAAATCATTTGACTCCATAGAAGTTTTAAAAGCAATACTCTTCTTCTTTGGAGCATCTTCAAACTTCGTTTCATTCATTTGTACTTCATAATATGTGAGATCTCCTATGAGGCTCTTAAAAAGTTACATTGAAAGATCTTTAACATTTTCAATGATGGTGGTCTTCTTCACACAATTCGAAGTAAGAGATTTAAGAACTTTCCTAACTAAATCACTTTGAGAGTAACCATTGCCAAGAGATTACAAAGAGTTAGTGATTTCATTGAATCTTGTAAACATATCATTGATAGATTCATGTGATTTCATTTTAAACATCACATACTTATAAATAAGCATGTTAATTTTAGTATCTTTAACTTAACTTGTTTCTTCATGAGTAACTTCTAAAATATGTCATGCTTCATGAGATGTACGAAAATTAGAAAATATTTAATCCTTTAACATCTAATGTAGCAAACATCTTCTCATTTTCATTCTACTCTTTGTAATTCTTTTTACTAAAAGTGTATCCTTTACAACTATATTTCATAAATCAAGATTAATAGATTTAAGATATATTACCATTTTACATCTCCAATAGTTATAATTGCTGCCATCAAAGAATGGTGGTCCATTATGCTTAAACCCTTTACAATGCTAATGTTTGATGATGATGAAACCATAATTTAGAAAATGATTAAATCCATATCTAGATAAACAAGGCTCTGATATCAATTGTAAAGATTTTAAAACTTCTCTAGAGAGGGTGAATAGAGAATTAAGGATAATAGACCAATTAAAAACTTGTCTAACAAATACAAACTAATAATAATTGAAATGAGTAGAATAATAAATTTAAAACATAAACTATAAGCATATAAAGAAGGAGATGAGAGAAATTGAGAATAAGAGAAACTTGTAGTAGTAAGGTTTCTCCACCTTAGTCTACTCTTCGAGAATCCCTCAAGAATTTCCTATTCCTATCTTGATTCTTGGCCAAAATCTTGCTGCTATACTCCTTAACGAAACCCTCACCAAGACTCTGCCAAAAACGTAATTTTCCCTTCTTACAACCGGAGAAACTTGTACACTTAATGAAAACAAAGATTACAACTCTAAATTCTTTTTATCTCTTCCAAACACAAAATTGAGCAAGTGGATTTGATAGATTGGAAATGAATAACTTGTTATGCCTTGAATGTGGAAAACTCTTGAACACCTCTCTCAAAGAATAGGAATGAAAAGCATTGAGTCTTCTTGCAAATGGATGCCAATGAGTGGAGATTTATAGGCCAAAGAGTAGTACTGAACATTTAGTCTAACGGTCATAAACAACTAGTCATTCGGTAGACCAAATGACTCACAATTGTTCACAACAATCGGTCAATTCAGTATGTCAAATTAGTTCTCAGTTTTAAACCACTACAAGTCTAGATTTTGGTATACTGAAATCAATTAGGTATGTCGAAATCAATTTGGTATGCCAAAATACCTTCAAAAGCCCTATGAAAAAGTACAACCAGTGAATGATTGGATTTGAAGCTTTGACTATTTTCCTAAGACATTTTAGAAATATTTGGAAGATTATTACATGTTCCTAGAATACAAATATATATTTACATAAGGTACAATTACAATAAGAACTTGATCTCCTATCTTAAATGATTCGACTTAAGTTAGCTTGAATTGTGTAACATCTGTGCTTGGATTTTTCCATTTTAATATATATAAACCATGGATTTCCTGTAATTATTTGTTATGGTTTATTAACGGTAAATCCAATTTGTGTTTGTTGGTTGTAAGTTCCCTCGGTGTTTTGTGCTCTGGTTTCTCCCCTGTGGTGAGTTTCTGTGGCTAGTGGGTTGGTTCTACCTTGAGAACCGTGCTTGTGCTGGACCCACTTGGGCTTTGGGCTTTGGGCTTGGGCCTTGGCTCGGGCAGAGCCAGCTGTGCGGTGCTCTTGACCCGTTTTCCTCCTTCCTTGCCGTGAGTGCCTGCATCCTCTTCCCGACCCCGTGAACCCTAACGGGAGAAAGGCTGCATGATCCGTCTCCTCCACGCAGAGCTAGGCTTAGCTGGGGAGCGTCGGCGGGATTCCGGGAGGCTGGCATGGCGGGGAGCTATTTGAGGAGGTGCTTGGCTCGGGGGAGAAGCATAGGTGGTGAGAGGGAGCGAGTGAAGTGGGTGGCTGCTGCGGAAGCTTCGCGCGTTTGGAGGGCTTGCGCGAGCATGGGGAGGCTGGGTTGGTGCCGTGCACCATCGGAGGAGGGTACGCTAGGCTCGCCGGAGCCAGTACGCGTCCTCATCCCCTCTTCTCTTCCGTTTGCAACATATGCCATTTTAAGGCAAGGAATGGATTAATGCATGCAATGTTGTATAAATCATGATAAAATGTGGAAATGATGTGGATGAGTTAGATAGCATGTTTAGGATGTTATCATGCTATTTTATGGGGTTTTCATGTGGATTTCGTGGATATTGTGAAAGCATGCTACAGTGATGCGT
>JAMKQA010015656.1:0-18371 GCA_024699735.1 Posidonia australis
TATTAAATGATAAAGCAGCCATGTGTTCTAGTAGATTATTAATCTAATTCTAGAAAACCTTGCTCTGATACCAATTGTTGGATCGAAAGGCTTCTCTAAAGGGGGTGAATAGAGAATCTTACTTTTTAATATTACTTTATCCAATTTTAAATATCAAAAGAGAATATAAGCAAAGTGATTTACTAACTACTACTTATCACATACACTTGATGGCACAGAAAATAAATGCACAAGAAGGAGATGAGAGAAATTGAAAACTCGTGTGATTTATAGTGGTTCGGCAACCCCAGCCTAGTCCACTCCTCAAGATCCACTTGAAATTTTTCCCTTATTCTTAAAATAATAAAGAACTTACTTGTGTTGGTTGTCCTACCAACTCTTCCCTTGCTCCCACCACTTCTCTATCCCCGAGAAGCTAGAGCCTTTGCCTGATGCTTTACAACTTTAAGATTCCCCTCTCACAGAGCTCGTTTACAACAATAGCTTTACAATATCGCTTGTGAAGAGAATATAAGACAGAAAGAATGTAGAATTACAAGTATATCGTTGGTGTCTTCTATCGAGGCTAATCGAGCCCTATTTATAGCCATAAGACCATTGAAGGATGTGTCTAACGACTAGAAAAACGGTTACAAACGGCTAGTCTTTCGGTATGCCATTTTGACCTCCGGAATGCCAAAAAGATCTTCAATCTGCACTTGTCGGGCAATTCGGTATGCTGAAATTCTTTCGGTATACCGATTTCTTATGAAACGGTATGTCGTTTCTGTCTTCATCTTTATCTCCTCAGTTTTTCCCGGAATTCCGATGCTAGTGCCGTTTTCTCCTGCTTCGGTATACCGTTTCTAGTTTCTATTTTTTTTGAATTCGGAACGCCATGAGGTATGCCTTTTTCTCCTGGATCGGTATGCCGATTTTCCTTCGGTATGCCGATTTTGATACTTCATGAATCTTTGTAAATATTTTGACTTTTTACAAAATAAACTTCACATGACTTAATTACATTCTTCAATCCTTTTTCTGAGTACATACATTTACAACATATAATTTCTTCAGCCTTTTATTTCCATGAAAATATACAAAAACTTCATTAGTCCAAGTGTAATCATCAAAACAAAAAATATATTTCTAACATGACACTCCCTCGTGAGCACCGTGTGTGGAAGACGTCGTGAGGAGGTGGACCCTGTGGTGGCCAGTGCGGGTGGGACACGTGCCCCGTAGCTGGTAGCGTCCTGATAGATAGGACAGCCTTCCCAGGGAAGGGTTGGCTTTTTGAGGATTCTCTAGAGAGGGAGAATCGCAGGACGGTGAAAGCTCCTGCATAGGGTGGCCGTCACCGTGGCAGTGTAGAACGCTGTGGTCACTCCTTAGCAGACTACGTGTGGCCAGAGTTTAGTTGCCTAGCGTCGGGCTTCCCAACTCACTGTGTGTGGTTTTGACCATTGAGGGCCTTTACTTGTGGTTTTGGGCTAGTAGGGCCCTGATTGTGGTTTTGACCGGTATGGGCCTAGTTTGTGAGGTTTTGAGAAACTAGTTTGCGAAATGAATTTTTAAAAAAAAAGTAATTATGATTTGATTTCCATGGTTTTCATGGGGTGCGTACTGGGTAACTCCTACCACTCATGTGTTTTCCTTGTGGTTTTGGTTTACAAGTGCAGACATGCGGTTGGCTTAGCATAATGCATATAGATCGGAGTCTCCTAGTTGCACATATAAGTTCTTAGTAGTTAGATATTTTCTGTTTGGCTTTAATTTTCCCATAATTTAAATTGTTTTAAATTATTGTGGAAAATGTGGGGTGTTACACTTTAGCTTTAAAAGATGATTTTGACTGTTTTCTGAATTGACAAGCATCACAAAGTTTGTCCTTTTTAAAATCTAATTTTGATAACCCAATAACATATTCATTTGAAGATACAAGGCCTAATCTCCTATGCCATAGCCATTTTTCGTCATTTTAAGATACAAGGCATAAGTCTCGTAGATTCATAAACTATTTTTATTTTATATACATTATTTTTCCTAGATCTAATGGATTTTACTATATTGGTACAAGAATCGAGAATTAAGCATTCCTATTTGTCAAAAATAACTTTATATCCTTTGTCACATAGTTGATTTATGCTAATAAGATTATGCTTTAATCCATCAACTAAAAGAACATTTTCAATAGAAGAATATTCAAGATTACCAACATTCCTGATTGTGAATATCTTGCCCTTCGGATTGTCTCCAAAAGTGGTGGTTCTTTCTTCTTTTGAATTTAAGGTGCAGAGGAGGTTGTGATCTCCCGTCCTATGTCTAGAACAACCACTATCAAGGATCCACTTTGTCTTCAGCATATGTGAGCACCACCTACATCAAAACATGAAAGTCATGATGTTGGTACCCAAATCATCTTTTTGGGTCTAGATTTGTTAGTTTTTGGTGCCCAGACATTTGTCTTTGGCACCTATCTATTCTATGTTTGTTTTTGACAATGAATACATATTTTTCATTAGTTGAAGCTCTTACAAAGCCATTCTTATAAGGTACATCTCTAAATTAAGAAAAGCCTAATCCTTGTTTATTTAAAAATGGTCTTCGGTGGTGAAACAGACTCAATATCTTGTGCCATGAAGCATATATGAATCTTTTCTCCATCTAAAGAAGATTCTTCATCAGAAAAACAGTTGCTTGCATCCCAAATAGCTTGAAGTACCCTTTTTCTTGGGTTGCTTTTTGTCTCTCTTAAAGTTTTTAATTTCAACAAAGGACAATCTCTTTTTATATGTCCTAGTTTGTTACATTTAAAACATAAGAGTGTTTCTTCTTTGTTTTTGTCTTGATTTCCCTTCTTATGAATTTTTTCTCTCTTAATAAATCTTTTAAAATTTTCTAGTAAGAAGAACAATGTCTTCATCATCATCCTCATACAAGTTTTCTGAATCAATTGTAATTTTAAGGGCTAAATTTTTCCTTTTAAGAGTGTTTTCATCAAAGTCTTTTTCTTTCATTTGAACTTCATATGAAGTCAAGTTTCCTATGAGATTTTCAAGAGAGTAATTTGAGATGTCTTTAGCCTCCTCAATAACTATAGTCTTTTTTTCCCATTCAGGAGTAAGAGACTTAAGAATTTTTCTAACCATATCACTTTGAGAAAAACCTCTTCCATGTGATCGTAAAGGATTAGTAATTTCCTTAAATCTAATGAACTTGTCTCCAATTGATTCATATGGTTTCATTTTGAACAACTCATATTTATTTAAAAGCATGCTAATCTTTGTTTTTTTTACTTGACTAGTTCCTTCATGTGTTACTTCAAGTATATGCCATGAATTATGAGAAGTTTTACAATTTGAAATTCTATTAAATTGTTCTTAATTTACTGCACAAAATAGAATATTTAACCCTTTGGCATCAAGTTGTGCTATTCTATTTTCATCTTCATTCCATTCTCTATATGATTTGTTATTTTCAATAAATCCATTAATTACTATATTCCATAACTCATAATTAATAGATTTCAAATAAATAACCATTCTACATTTTCAATAATTATAATTATTTCCATCAAAGAAGAGTGATTTATTTATTCTCTATTTCTCTACCATATTATTGTTTGAAAAAGAAGACGACATATCTAATAAATGATTAAATCTAAATTTGGATAAACCTTACTCTGATACCAAATGTAGGATCGAAAGGCTTCTCTAGAGAGAGTTGAATAGAGAAGTTGAGTAAATTTTAAAATTTATTTGTAATGTTTAAACTATTTAATAATTATAAGCACAAGTATATCATTAATGATTAGAACTACTAAGTAAAACAAGCATAAAAGGAAATGAGAGACAAAGATAACACAAAACATTTATAGTGGTTTGGCTAATCTCGACTTAGTCTATTCCTCAAGATCTTCTCGAGAGTTCCCTTAATCTTAAATCAAAACTTACTTGTATGACAAATCCCTCACAAATCCCATTAAAACTATGGATCCTTCTCACAATCGGAGAAGCTTTGGACCTTTTAAAGCTTTATAAAATACTCTTTTACAACTCCAAGTAACTTTAATCTCCTAATCAATAATGCAAGGCTGAGTTTATATGAATTTGGCGCTCACAAGTTTCTCTCTACGGGAATATTGGAAAACTACTTAGAAAACTCTTCTCAAAATGGAAATTGAGCACTTGAGTTAGGAAATCTTTCAAGATGATGTGGGTTTAGCTTCAGATCAGCTTGTGTGTACTTACATGGGTTTGAGGATGTCCTATTGAGAGGAAGAAATGAATTTAGATAAGTGTAAAACACCTACATTTTCCTCTCTAATGGATACAAACGACTACTAATTCGATATGCCAAAATTGTTCTGTCAACCGAAATCATTCAACAATTTACAACAGTTGAGACATTCGGTAAACCGAAAATAATTCAGTGTACTGAAGATGGTCTCAGTTGTAAACCCCATTTGCCTTAGATTTTGGAATTCTGAACGCATTCGATATGTCAAAATCAACCTTAAACCAAAAATAATTTTTCTAAAGTTTTTACTTAGGTTCTGTAGATACCCCACTTTCGCAACCACTTGCTGATGGATTTCTCCAAAAGAGCATGTTAGCGGCAATGAGGCATTCTCCTACGCCAAAGTCCATTTCACACCCCAAAACCTACCCAAAACCCTAAAACCAGCCTAACATCATTAACCAACCCCAAAAGACTAAGCCTAAGCCCACTTGTGGCCCAGATTAGTATCAGAGTAGGCCAAGATCCAAGCAAAAGGGTCTGACTTAGGGGGGCCACGTGCCGATTGTGCGGGCAAGTCGCACAGGTTTAGGGCACGGTTGCCCTAGGTCGATAACGATAGGCAAGGGATTGAGTTGTCTTTTCACCAATGAAATATCTAATGCTTCTCATTGCCCTGCCTGGATCTGGGCATGTTCCTTGGTATTCCTGGACTATCAAGTCCCTTTACCTAATCCAAATTCTCATTGAATCCCTGCTTGATTAAATCCAAACCACTCCTACTAATCCACATTTGAATCCAACAACGACACCATCTTTCTTCCCTCTGTAAAGCCAACAATGCCATCCAACAGCTCCCTCTCTTGGACCTCTAGCCTCACTAGATTCCCAGCTCCATGCACCAGTCGTCCTTGAGCAAACCACCACGCACAACCACCATTCCGGTCACCATTTCACCACCTTCCAGCCACCCTAAATCCATCAGTATACCACTGCATTTCCCTCTCGACCTTGCATCATTCGCACCATGCCAGAGCACACATGCATCACTCTTCCAGTAGAGCCTCCCTTCTGCTGAAGCCACCCACACATCCGCTAGCCATCCACCTCCGTCCAGCCACCTCCATTCCTGGTCGGAATCCACCTCTCCACATCCAGCCTTTGAAACACCACCCCAACTCCTACAATATCCCACTGAGCCTTCCACCAACCTCCCCATAATCCTCTAGACCCGTCTCCGCAGCAGCTGAGAGCAACCAACCAGAGAACACCACCACGAGCCACGCTGGAGGAACAACCAGCCCGTCCATAGGTGAACCTTCACCCAACTGTGCGGCTTCATTTTCCTTCATGTTTCCCTTATTTCCTCATTGTTTCTTGGCATTGTTTTATCCATGCATCACCTTCGGTTTTCTCCCTTCATCTGAATTATCATTGATTCATGTCATGCATCATATTTTCAACGTCGATAATGGGTTCATGCAACCCTTGCAAGGTTGTCGGCCAGTGAGCTTGTTGGCCATCCATTCTGGTACATCTCACCCTTCCCCACTCTACACTGAGCCTTCCTGGATGTTCGCCGACACTCCTTGCCGCCTCCATGGCCGATCGAGCCCCGAACTTCAACAAAGCACCGTGTCGACGACGGGAGGGAGTTTCCATCATGCATCCATGCCCACATCACATCTCATGCATTCCCCATCACCTCCTTTAGCTTATTGCCACCTCAGACAGCCTCCACAAAGCTCATCAGGGCTCACGACCGGGTTCCATGGCCGTGAGAACCAATGAGCTTCGACTACTGTAGAGGGAGGTTGAGAGAGTAATCCACCCATCCTAGGACCGAATCCAATGCACGAGTATGTTCCTGGTAGCCCACTCTAGCTTCCCAAGCATGTAGTTAGCCATTTGCATCATTACATTTCACCCTGGTGCGATGAAAAGCTCGCTACTCTGTTCTACATCCAGCAGCCGCATTCCAAATGCGGGGAAGAAAGGTGCGGGTGGGTTGCATGGTTTAGACAGGCAACTGGCTAAGCTCCATTGCATCACTTCATTCTGTTTTCTCCCATGATTATGCATATTTTCCTTCTGTGTTTATCTGCATCTACATGTCCTTGCCTGCATTGCAGGGTTTCCCCATGTTTTTCGACATGCATTCTAAAGTAAGGCAATGATGTTTACTGTAGCGAATCCTTTTAACCAATGGTCCAAGATTCATATAGCGCAATTAAGTATTAGTTTTCATTGTTTTTCACCCCCACTCGTCACATTTGCATTGGCATAGTATGTGGCATTCATTCCTCCTAGACTTAGTAGGCATGCATGAGCATTTACATTAGGTGATACAAGCGAGCGATTAGTCAAAAAAGATCGATTTCTCGGACGTATAGGGGTGGCAAACATCTTTCCCATGCGTAACAGAAGTCCTTACCCTTTCTCTAGCCTATCATGACCAATGTATTGTATCCATTAGGTACGGAGTATGCACACATTCATTCATCCATTTGCATTATTTTTTCTCTCGCATTTGATGCATCTAGTTTTCCTTGTCTTTCTAGTTTTAAAAGATTAGATGTGACTCCATTTATTTTTCTTATCCTCTTCATTTTGGTGTTTTCAAGTCGAGTATCTTTTCTAGAATTCACCATCTTCGTAGTGACCTTAGCAGCTTCTTCGTGTGCCCTTGGTCACACGAGGAGTTTCAGTTATGGCACGGTCACAGGTTCAAAGGGTCACGCTAGGAGTTTCAGTTATGGCATGGTCACAGGTTCAAAGGTCACCCATGTATACCAGATTTAGGTATACCAATTTTATACAGTAAGTTGAAATCAACCTTGAGCCTATATGTAAAATTCTTCTAAGGTTTTCCTACTTGGCTCATAAGTATCCCTATTTTGCTAGGATTTTGACTTGATTTGGAAGATCATTACATATCCTAGATAGTACAAAGAAAGATAAAAAAAAATTACATTCATAATTTTACAAATAAATTGATAATCTTTTTTGACTCTTAATTTCCTTGATTCTTTCTTCAATCCTTCATAAGGCCTTCATGATTCTGCTTTCATGGATGCTTATTTTTCTTTTCATCATATATTTGTCCTCGTGAATCTTCTATTGAAAACTCTTCATATTCAAGCTGGATATTTATCAAATGATAGCATTATCTTGAAATAAACAGTATAATCAATTTGTTATCATCAAAATAAAATATCCAAGCGTATATTTCCAATAGGAGCTACTTGATTTGAGGTTGATCTAGAGAATGAAGATGATTAGAAGCTTTATGGATCCCTCTAGATGATTCAATTAGTGTGGATATGATAGATAAGATTTCACACTTATATTTATTTTTCACATTTCTTATTTCTCATCTCCTTTCTCCTAAGATATTGCATTTTGATCCACTATCAAGCTTCACAAGACAACAATTGTCTACTACGAAACCTAAGGGTTCAATAGCTTGTGACACATGTAAAGAGTGATCAAGTTTCCTACTAAAGTAAGTTAGGTTTTCTTTATTTTCCCTATTTTAGGTTAGAATTATGTTTGGCTTACAAGAACTAGTAAAAAATAGGTATGGAAGTATTTATTGAGCATTTTATTGTTATGTATTGTGTTCCATTTTTATAATCTTTTTCTCTATATAAATGGTGCTACTTGAAGTATTTTATGTAATTTTGTAGGAACCTAAGGGATTACAAGTAAATTCGAAAAAATGAGTTAGAATTAGACAAAAGTGCAATTTAAAGCAAATTCAACGAGAGAATTGTCTAGGATACAATAAAACAAATGCAAAAAAGATATAAATCAAAATAACAATGAGACTTGAATTACCTATCAAAGACTCAATGCATGAGTCGAATTATCATCGTCAAATTAAACTTCCAAGAGATTCGGCACAATGTTTTCTAAAGTCAACCTAAGAAAAGTTAGTTGTGATTGATCAAATTTAAACATAATTTTGCGTCAATGCTAGTAAATATGAAAGTATCATGTTTTGCCTTTACCTATATCACCAAATTATGCAATTGAAATTGAATTTTTCTCTTAAAGCATTGTGACCCTTTGAGTGTATAAACAAACCTCTAGTATTGGTAAATTTCGTGGCTTGTATTCTACTTGTCCGGCTTTCTTCTTTCTTAGTGTGGAGCAACAAAGAGAATGTTTAGAGTTCTATAATTTTCAAGTTCTTTTATTAATAAGATAACTTTTTTATTTTACATTCATGTCTTCTCTTTCTTCTTCTAGGTTCTACTTGCTTTTCTTCTCTCTATATGAGTAATTGATTTCCTTTCTACAGTCATATGAAGTTATGTAGTTATTATGTTGATGTATTTAGTTTTTTCTTTGCTCTTTCTTGTGCTTCATATTTAATAGTATGTATTCTAGGTTAGCACTACATGGATTAACGATTATTTCAATAAACTTTGATAATTTAATATTGACTATATCTTTTTGGCCCATGCTTGGAGATGAATTGAGATTGTGTGTGTTGTTATAGAATTTCACATGATCATCTAAATAAAAGCATGTTGGTGTTTTCTATTGAAGGACATGATAGTTTATGATGTATTCATACAGACTATGTTTGTTAAGGTTGATCGCATGTGTTTTAATTTTTGAGAATGAAAAGAAGGAGAGAGAGAATTAGTTGATCATTATAAATAATTGCATAATGAATTCCCATAATTCTTGGTGCTGTCACTCCAACCTTCAACTCTCTTTTCAAGGTTCATTGATATTGAATGACCTTTAACTCTCTTTTTGGGGTTCATTGATATTGAACAAATCAAATGCAATTCTAGGACTTGTTCCACTTTTGGAAGACCTTGCGTTATGTCACCGGGATCTCAATTGTTCATATATAAATGTAACTAATGCATCTCCTTTGTAGAAAATTTTCCCATATTGACCATCAACACTATTGTTCCAACAGTGGTCAAATAAGATTAGTAGATCTTATTACTAAAGATTCAGCATAAACAATTAGAACATGATCAGATTTTATGTGTCGTCCGTATTTGAATAAACATACATTTTCACAAATAAACTATTATAAGAGTTTTCATAATTCAAACTTCTTGATTTAATTTTAGTTTGGAGTATTTCCTTCAATTAAATATCATCTTCTTATTCTTCCATCTTTAGGATAATTAGAACTAAATGCATTTTCTTGTGAGTAATCACTGTTTACTAATGTGCTATAATAGTATGCCGTGTACTACTAATTATTTGAATAAGAATTTCACATCATTTTGTAAAATAAAGGTACCAAAGAGAAAATTTCATGTAGTCTTACCTTACCATCGATCCTTTTGTTGTAGCAGAAGAAAAGTGTGAATCAAGGCTCTTAGATCTATTTACTTCGCAAAAGGGTGGGCCAAATAATCCAAACTTTGTTAGGCTTAACTCTGATTGGTATAATATTCCACAACTAATAACTCAAAAATTTTCAAATCGACCTATTTACCATCTATTGTTTGATTTACGAATTCTTTATCTTGGGTACCCTTCCTGTGTCGTCGTATTGAAAATCCACCAGTCCAAAACAGACTTCATTTTTCCTGTGTCCTCCCCACCCACACCCCCCACCCCCCACCACCATTTTGCCTCATTGTTCTTGGATCCATATTTCCCTTTCTTTCTTGTATTGCTTCTTCTAGTCTTCCTTGTCCACTTTCCACGGAGACCGTTAAGGGGATGACTAAGAACAATAACAACAAGAATAACAAAAGATAGATGATTGAGCATGAAACTACACGAGGACGAGAAAATACAAGTCAATATTGATGTAGAAGTCACCCAGCCAAGTGCTCCATGCTTACCGAAGCTATCTTTGGATATGGCCGAAAGGGTACACATAATCAAAGAATGAAGAGTATCACCCAAGCTTCGTGGTAATGTTCTACTGTATATAGTCTATTAGTTGTTATAATGTTCAATCGTTAAGTACCACCCATGCTTCCACCATTTTTATAATGTTTTACAATTTTTTGTTAACAAAAATACCCCTCAATACACCCAACGTTCATGCATCTTGGGTACGCTCATGCTTCTTGGTTTCTTCCTCTCTTTCTTCTCCATTTCTTCCAAATCCAAATCCAGTGCGACCAAAACAAACCCCTCCTACCAACACCCTACAATTATACATAATATTAAGAAGATTCACCAGCGGCACACACAACCTCCAGCATAAAAACGACTGGCCTACACCCAGCATGGCTACACTCCCCATTAGCACAAGCATAGGTTTGGCGAGTTTCTTCATCTTGAAGCAATGATTGATCGTCAGGCAAAAAGGATGCATCAATGCATGGAGATCTTACCGCTGCGGGGTGGGGCGGTGTGTGCTACAAGGTACCAAAGTAAAGTATTTTTAAAGTTCAACGTACTCACGTCCAAATCACATATAATTAAGGTACTAACAAATAATTTACTCAAAATAAAACTAACGATGCTTCGATTTTGGTACAACTCAGATCAGCTGAATCAAAGACGACACAATCATGCCAACATCCTTTGTTAAACTAGTGACCGAACAAAGAAATATGAGTGGTTGATGACACTATTAAGTCAACATCGTATTCTCCAGTTAGATCACGCATCGAATAGAAAACAATGGCATCAAGAGTAATAAATGGGTTATGTAATGTGATGAAAAGCTCACATTTGTAGTGTTATCTGATTAACAATATAAAGAGATGCATTAAAAAATATTAGAGAATGCTAAGAATAAAGGAAACTAAAACACAATAGATATCGAATTCATAGACAAAATGTTATACAAATAGTATAAAACTATTGATCAGCTCGGTTCCATCAGAAGAATGAACAATTAGACTTTTCTCTTACAGAAGTTACAATTTCCTGTTTCAACATAATCAAAATGTTAGTAGCATATTCTCATCCTACCATCTGTCAAGAAGCTCGTAAATGAAAGTCAGAGGACATTAGAAAAAATACAGTAATCCAATTGTTTCAGGAATTGGCCAGCGATTAGCAAAAACGCAGCAATAAATAGCAGTCAACAAAGACCAAAAGGATCAAACAGATGTACAAAATCTAACTTCTTGCATTAGATCAGAAGATCAAATGGTTCAATTTGATACTTTCTTGACCTCATTCACAATGCCATCAGCTAATTGTTTAGCATCATACTCAGACCCAAAATATTTCACAGTTTCCATATTTGGGTCCAACAAGTACCTGTCAGATGACTCGGATCAGAAAATTTTACTCATCAATAGATGACATGAATATAGGTCTGTTTGAGTTATAACATTTTGCTTACATGTTATTTGATGATTCTACAAGATAGTCATCTTTACCCTCTTCATCAACTATCTTGAAGTAAACACGGTATTCATGTGCCATCTGTCTTATGGCAGCCATTGGTCCCGTTAAACCTACTATTTTTGCATCAAATTCTGCAGCATAGACCACACAATAGTGAGAAAAAATGTCTTCATAATTTATACAGAGATATAAAGTTAACTCATAATTTAAATGTGAGAGACTGAACAATGGAGGAATTAACCGCTCAAGTAAGCTCGTAGTTGTGAAGGTGAATCCCGCTGAGGATCAATGGTGATGAAAATTGGAGTTATTCTTAAATTATGCTCCCAACCTTTAAGACAAATGTAAAGAATATCATCAACCTCTAAGAATTACTACTTCCAGTTGGGAAAGGAATATCAAATAGCAAAACTCCATCAGTTCGACTACTTGTCAGAATCAAAACTTCTAAAAGTTGAAACTAAATTGTCATCTTCTGACCAAAATTCATGCAAATCAATCACAGCTAGAACATGTTCTACATGTGTATTATAGGGATGAATGGATACCCCATACCATATCCATATTAGAATGCCCAGATCATTACACCTTTGTACTGGTGAAGGAATTTTTCTAACTTACAATGGTTATAATTATCAGCCACCATATACTAGGCTTTGGTGGTTAGCTCCTCTATCATTGGGTCACCAACTTCCTTGACCTTTTGCATTGGGTAGGTGTCTTGTACAATTTTAAAGGTGATCTTGTACAGTTCTATTGTTAAATGTATACAATTATAAAACATGTATGGTTGTTAAACATACAAAGTTACAAAATACATAAACAATTATAAAACATGAACTTTTAAAAAACACATACAATTTTATGTTATGTGTCTTCCTTGGTTGCTGGATTACAAATCAACGGTGGATTTTAGGGAGCAAAAAACATTATTTTATGCCTAGTTCATTCTATTCTTGTATTTTAATGATATATACAAAATGTCTTGTTCTCATTAATTAATTTATTTTTTTACACATATTATCACCTTTTACTTCCCATATCAATATTGATTCTTTATATGTTGCACTTCAAGCATCCATACAGTGTCCGTACCTACCTTTAAAGCATATCAATATGCACTTTTCATATCTATACATATCCGTACTTTGAAAATGGGTATGGATACAGCAAAACCTATATTCCAATGGTATATAAGCCATTCTCATTCCTATTGTAAAGCTTGTTTCCTACACAAGCAGTGTTGTTACAACATGAGAAATTAATTTCGTCAAACAATTGACTGACACACAATGTTTAGTTTAAAATTTCAAGTTTATCCAGCAGTTGTTAAGTTTCCAAAATAGGTAATCAGAATTGGTTTAGATGAGGGATTGATCATTGATTATACAAAGATCGATGACTAATCAACAGATTAACTGGTTTAACTCCTTATTAATTAAAAATATGAATGAGATACAAAAATTCTGATAATCTAATAATTTTATATAACTTGAGAAAAAGTACAAAATTGCCAACATAAATACATGGTAATGCCAAACATATAAGAATCAAAATATTTCACGTTACTACCATCAACTTTACGTGATTTTCATGTTGATACCCCAAACTCTAAAAGAACTCACTTTGATAACCTCATGTACTATTTTGTCCCAACATGAAACTCTCACACTAAAAATATCATGATTTTCCCATTATGCCCTCTCTGTCGTAAACCCTAAACAACCCTCTTCTCTTTCACATAGTGAAGGTTGAAAGGCAACGACTTTAGGGTGGCGACTGCAATCACCTCCAATAAACTCCTTCACAATCGCCTCCACAAAAAGGACTCACTACAATCTACTCCACAAAAAGGACTCACTATGATCTGCTCTACTCTCCTCGTTGGCCCCATTAATTGTGTTGCAATCCTCTATGATCTGCATAATCCCAACCTTGTTGCAATCTAGACAACCCAAACCATGTTACAATCTACTTCACTGAAGTCCTCTCCGAACAATGCAATACCAAACATTAAGTCAATTATAAATCACTTTATTTTCCCAAGAAAAACAGTAATCAATGGGTATTGCATAATCACAGTGAGATTAACATATTACACTTGCAGGGTGGGGTTTTCAAATTTACCTTCTTTTTTAGCTTCAACTTCAAATATGGCAATCTTCTCTACAAGGACGGTGATGACCTCAATACTACATTCAATGAATGAAGAATCCATCCATTCGAAGAACCTACATTCATTTAGCAGAATTGGACAGAGTCGGGGAACCTCGGGTTGGATTCTCTAACATCCACAACATCACCACCAGAGACTCTGAGTTGTACTAGCAAAAATCTTGTTGTGATCAAGGTTTCAAATGAAAAATGGAGGAATTGATAGAGGAGCTCATGAGTAGGGGTGGGGTTTGAGAGAAATAGGAAAGAAGAATTGGGGAAAAAGGAAAGGAAGAAGAAGACCCTTATATCAACATCAAGTATGATATTCTCATCAATAAAAAATTGTAGAACATCTTAATACTGACTAAAGTATCACTGTTACTGACAACAATATTTGAAGGTACGAAAGTGAATCCTTTTAAAATTTAAGATATCAACATCAAAGCACATAATGTTGAGTGTACCAACATAAAATTTACTCTATCTAAGAATCAACTAAAAACTACATAGAAAACTAAATCCTCCAATATATAGATAATAATATTCTAAGCAAAGTTAAATAAAATTAACCAACATTTCATAGTAACTACAAAAAGAAAGATATAGTCATATAGGCCATACTTATTAAGGCATGTGCCTAGGTCGGACTGTTGAGTGTATTAATGCCCAGCCAGTTAGGCAGTTTGTTGGATCCCTGTTGGATTCAGATCTAGATGGGATAGGTTTCCGACTATTTATTCCCACCAAGCATACCCATCTTCCCTCCAACTTCCAGCCATTGCTATGACCACTTCCCTACCTTTGGTGCCATCTTTTTTTTACTCCAGCAGTTATTTCCGATCATTCCGGCATGGTTTCTGGCAACTCCACATCTTTTCCAGTCTTCTTTCGTCTCCCTATTTGCAAGATCTTATTCTCATTGTCCTAATCTCATTTTATATTTTATTGTTATCTTTCCATTTTTTCATATTCCAATGATACTTAATGTTGAGACCATAGAATTAAACGTCGGTTTCGTGTCGGACTTCGGTTCAACAAAAATAGGAAACGTGTCGGACATCGGTAGAAACACGGTAAATTTACAGAAGTCAATAAAAATGGTCAAAAAACTTTAAATTTTAATTTGAAACTCTTGGATAAACTAAAGTAAGCAATAATCTACATCTTAAACTACTTAGATTAACTTCTTCAATATGTATCACATTAAAATACAGTAGATGGACCTAACAGAAATATCCTAACGTATAAATAATACATAAAAATGCTTAATAAAGGTTTAGACTAAATCATTATACTACATGACCTAAATAATACTTAAATCTGTTAAATCCTAAAAAATTATAAAAAATTACTCATTTTATAGAATCATTATGTTAGATCTATCATCTATGTGATGAATTGCAATATTATTAGGCTAAATCTTTATTTTTTAATTAATTACAAATTAAATACGAAAATTTCTTAAATAAAAGAAAAGATTTATTACATAACAAAGACTTGAAGAAAAAAAAGAGAGAAAATGATGGTTACAAACATAAGCCTGAGCATGATAGGATGGAAGTTTTCATCACTAAGCCTTATCAAACTATTAACTACTATATTATATTCCATATGTATTTCCAATTTGTTGGAAGGTAGTAAAACCTCTTTTGCAAGAAAGGACCCAAAAACAAAAAAAAAACAGATATAAGCCTGGATCTTTCGTCACAACTCACAAGTTTTAAAAGGGAAAAAGGGGATCGAGACATATCACACATGCCAACACTAAGTAGACTTTAAAAGTAAAAAAAAAAGGAAGGACACAGGGACGAACTTGGTTGGAGGTTGCAGCAGAGCAACGCGCTCATGGAGAAATCTAGAAGACGAGGGCAGATCGACGGAGGGAAAGGCAGACGACGTAAGAGAAGCTTGAGGAGAACTGAAGAAGACACCGGACAACAAAGGCGGATGATGCAGGATGATCGACGACGTTGGAAGGCAAAGGCGGTCGACGCAGAACAGCGAACAGTGCTGGACGGTGGATGGTAGGATGGTTGGTTGGACGACTGCTGGAGAAGCTTGAGGAAGAGGAGAGGAGATGGGAGAAGGCGCAGCTGATCGACGAAGGGAATCAGTGGCTTTTAAAGCACGTAGTCCGTGTCGATTTTTGGAGGAAGTGTGTCGACCGATACGTGAAATTTTACGTTAAAAACTACCAAACATCCGCCGATGTCCACCGATGCCTCCGACATCCACCGAAATATCGTCCGACATAAGGTAAGTCGCGACATACGTTTAAATGTCATTTCTATAATTTTACCTACCGATACGTGTCGACGAAATGTCGCCGACACGGATCGACATTTGGCATCATGGTTGGAACCAAGCCCATGCTGAGCAAGTGGCCCACTCCATTGCATTTGCCATTGACATTCCTACACCTGCTCCCATAACTATACCCATCACTTCAGGGCTTGCACCAGCTGAGCCTTCCTCCCTTTATGACCCGTTCCAGATGGAGTCTAGAGATAATGCTTAAGACTTTAATACTATTGGCTTTTTGGGAACGTTATTTAATATCGTTGGTCTGTAATATTTGGGATACATTTTATGACTGTGATCTAATAATTTGTAATTTAGTATATCTTTTTGACACCTGGTGGTGGTTTCATAACTAAGTAAATATTTTAATAGAATTATATAACTGATTTCTAAAAAAAATGATACTTAGTGTTTAATTGAGTTTAAAATTGACATACCAATGCATAATTGCATATAATACTATATTAGTAAGGGTAAAAAAAATCTGGAATATATTTTTTTAAATTTATTAATGGAGGCACCCAACGCACCCTAGCTCAATGCCTAGATGCCTAATAACCTTGATATAGACAACAGAATGATTCACAAAAACATAACACACAAAGTTTAATGTTATTGATGTAATAAAGATAATCGATGATTAAAATAAGGCAATTGCTATGATGCCAGGACACGGACATAAGTGCAAGTAGCGACACAGGTACGAGTACACATACCTCTGTTTTTCCAATTCCAAGACGTGGACATGAGTACAAGATATCCTTTTTTTTTTTTTGAAAAAACTAATAATCTATTATATCATAGACCAAAATACATGGGAAGAACAAGGCTGAGGCCCAAAAGTGACATACAGGAGAGTAAAGAGCAACTCTTACTTTAGCTTTCTAAGATAAGGTAGTCCAATCCTTTCCAACCTAAGAATGCCTTTGGCCAACATGGGAAGGTCCTTAACCTGCCTATAAGTTATCTGATTCCACCTACCAACTCCCTGGTTCACCAAGCAATCAGCAAGGGAATTGCCTTCATGAAATTGATGCACAACCATATGTGTGAGACAACAACATTTGAGTTTGTTTCCAGTGCCTTTTCAATTGCCAAAGGGGGCACTCCTCCTGTGATAGCAAATTCACCAGTACTTTTGAGTCAGATTCAATAATGACTCGCTTAAGGTTTAATCCTAACTCACACAGCCAAGAGAAGTCCATCTTTCAAAGCCCTGAATTCAGCTTGCAGATTTGTAGTGAAGCCGTAGGAGTTAGAGAAGCCTGCAATGAATGCACCCTCACTGTCCCTAAGAGCTCCACCTCCCCCACTAGGTCCCGGGTTTCCTTTAGATGCACCATCAACATTAAGCTTAAAATATTCTCTTGGAGAATCCAGCCATTTCACCACTTTGTATCTAGTTTCTTCCTGGAGCCAGGCATTCATAATGCACTTAGAGAAGGTATCCAGCTCCCTTGGATTGGCACACTGAACTCTGCCAAATATTTTTGCAAAATCTTCCATGCATAACTTTATTCTACAGAGAATGTACCTAATATGTCCATGTTTATTCTACAAGATAGCCAATTTAATGGCATAGATATGCAGCATGGATACGGTTAATTTTAAATTACATGTTATATTATATTAAATATTGCCTCATTAAATGGGCCTTATTAAATCAAAATGGTCCAAATAGACCAGCAATATTACATTACATAGGCCTAATGAATCAGATGAAAGAAAGGCCCATTTGTTGGCCAGGACAAGCAAAATGCCCCAAACCAGTTCAAACAATAGAGAACAATCTCCTATGTGCTTGATTTAAGCCTACATGTGAGAACTTGAGAAGACCAAGACCTACTACTATAACAACTTTAGCTTAAACATTTTAGGTTTGATTGGTCAAGCTAAGGTTGGTATGGACTAATCAGACCTAGGATGTTACATAATGTGTATGGACTAACATATTCACATTACAAAATCATCCATAGTGGATGTTGAGATGGGAATAGAATACTATATTATTCATTATAACAAAGGATTACAATCTCTCATACATAGGAGAACACATACTTAACCTACAAATAACCTAATAAAAGGATAACACAAAGATCCATATGATGATCCATTTACTCTAACACTCCCCCTCAAGCGAGAACATCTCCAACTTGTAACCATAGAATCAAACGTCGGTTTCGTGTCGGACTTCGGTCCGACAAAAATAGGAAACGTGTCGGACATCGGTGGAAATGTCGGTGGAAACGCGGTAAATTTACGGAAGTCCATGGAAATGATAAAAAAAATTTGATTTTTGATTTGAAACTCTTAGATAAGCTAAAGTAAGTAATAATCTACATCTTAGACTACTTAGATCAACTTCCTCAATATATATCACATGAAAATAC